>UYYF01004508.1:0-62546 GCA_900618365.1 Thelazia callipaeda
AATATCGTGATACACGATTAGAAGCGACGTGAAGTATTACCGCTTCAGGTTGGCATCACTAGTCAGGACAGGTTAACAGCAGTCAAGACCGAGAAAAAGAGAAGATATGATCTACTTGCTAATTAGCTTGGGTCAGAGATGAAATGCAGGACCAAATTAATTCCGTATGTTATGATTTGGGATGAGATTGTAGCGAACTTCCAAAACGCTATGCGAAGGAGATTAGTATATCAGACCACGTCGAGGCATACATCCAATCGATAGTTCTAAGCACAGTAGCACACATGTCTGCGTTAGAGAAAGAACAAAATCGGTTAGGTGTACATTTGAGTTAACATTTAAATATCTCATTAATTCAAGTTTTGAGTAACCAACTCTAATTTTAGACAAAATATTTAATTTTATTTGGTGTAATTATCTTGATATCTTAAGGTTTAGGTAATGGCTAATAACTGCATGAAATTCTCCGGGCATTAACACAGTAATCACAATAAAGTACCACCAGCTAGTGTAACTACATTTTCAAGCATAGAACGTTTAAATATTTTGTTACTGGTTTAAAATTGCACGGATCAATGTGACTGCATGCTTTCTGCGCATAATGGTTATATCAATCCAAAATCTGTAGGCTCTTTAAAGTGGTAACTCCATGTTCGTTTTTTATTAGGTTATAATCAATTTGATGAAGAAAATGAATCTGAGCCTAATCTACTTTTCATTATTTGTGTATTTAAAAATAGACAAAGAATTAATGTTCTTTGTCCATTCTCCAAGGTTCTTGCTTCCTAAAACTGGACTTACTTTTTTGCCAAATATTAAATATTAAAAGATTACAAGTCATATTTTGCCTGTGATCAAAACCAATATAATGTTTCAAAAATGCACTGTTCATTGTCAAGCATTTGAAAAACAATGACGATTATGGTCAATTAAAGCTTTTAAAAACTTGCAACTGTTGAAGGAATGAAAAATGACAGTCTCTAATTTCTGTATTCAACTAATATAATCATGTTGGAATGAAAAGTTGGCGAAATGGATATTTTTATTGATATACATATTTTGCTAAATTCAGCGAGAATAAAACATTATAAAGTGCGCTTGATGTTTCATTCATTATTATTGTCAGCTACATATGGGCCATATGAGAAAAAAGTAGCGAAAGGTTAGTATAATAAAATTTAAAAAGTTTGAAGGCATATCGTAAAAATCAATTTTGTTTTTATAAAGTTTTCACATTTTTTTGTCATTTCTGTGCTCTCATCGGACGGTATGTACCGTTTATAATGGCAAGTTGAACCAGTTGGAGACGCTTATACTCGTCATTATTACTTTTTAGTAACGTTTTGATTTTTTGCACACCATTTGCAAGTTTCTGTGTGCAGCGTTCACGTGATATGTCTGTAGCCGTAACGAGTACATGAAGAGGTTCCGTCAGATGTTCCCAACCAAAACGGTGACGAAGACGTGCCTCACGACGTGGATCCTGAAACTGTAACTTTGCTTGTCTATTCTGTCCTACTTATTGTATAGAATATTATAAGCAAAGCAAATTTTTCTATCAGAATTTTATGGAACATGTGTTTGAACAACCTTTATAGAACCTTTTCCACGAATCAGAATTTGACAATCACTTTGTGCTTCAAGTTGCCTCACCGACATTCCACGCGGTCCAAGGATACGCCCGATCAATTTGCACTCTGGTTGGTGGGGAATCATTATTTTCTTTTGAATCGTCGTAACTGACCCAGTTATTGTCTACAATATAACATAGAGAACAACTGTTCAACCGCATTCTAAGTTGATCTTAGTTGCAAGAAAGCAAATATAAAACAGAAAGTGTTTACCATAATAGAAATTTGACATTAGTACAAAGAAATTGATAATGGACGTTCTCACTGAGAATCATTTCAAACATTTCAAGAACGGCTGATCAAAAATATGTTATAGCATTATGTTAACATGTATAACATTATGTGTCAAGAAAACTTTCCAATGATATCCACAAAATAATTACATTTTGTGAATCAACGGGCTGCACTTGATAATCCTGCACAGCGTGCAAATATATGTCACTCCAGACACGGTCAATTTCCTTGGTGAGCAACGTCTGAGCTTGACGAAACTTCCCTGGATATTGGGCTTGGATAGAATCGAGCATGCGCATGTCCTTCACAAGCTCATTCAAATATCTGGGAAATATGATAGTGACTTAAGGTCTAGAATTTCATACTCACTGTAATGTAAAATTCAGACTTTGTGGTAGGGAAAGTGCATTTATGAGTTAATGTGAGGAAGAAATGAAGTTAAGATGTAAGCAGTTTATCCACCTAGCACTGCTACACTGCTCAGCAACTACAAATGTTCCTGAGGCGTAATCTCGAATTGCGGGCAGCAGCGATGAGCCATCCAGCGCATTGGAATCTCGAGAATGACTGGTGCTGTTACTAACGCAACTAGTTGCTCGATTGATGTCTTCTGTACTGTCACTGATAAAACCACTTTCCCCTTCTGCATACATCGTGATAACTATTACTGAAGAGCGAGGAAGCAGCCTTGAAGTGAAACTTTGTCTATGACAATGAATGGCAGGTTATAATTCAAAGCTTTATATGAGCTTGCAGCTACTTCCTAATGTATGCAAATTTCTTTTCTATTTCCTTCCCTTTCAAGTATTTTATGTACTTCTTTAATAATTTGTGTATTTCTTCAGCATCTACATAATTTTTCTATTTGTGTCCAATCTTGCTTTTTATGCATAAAATGCAGATGATATCAGCAGAAGTGATTTTCATTATCATACTGTATTATTGTTATAATGTATTATTAGTAGTATCATTTATCATTATTATTATTATTATTTTATGAACATTTACTTCGTTTTTAATTATCATCGATAATTTTGCTTACTTTTTGAAAATGTTGAAAAACAATTATAAGGTCTAAAATTTATCAAAAATTTTTTTTATTTACTCAGCACTGCTTTCTCAGATTGTGAAAGGAAAAAGAAAGTATTGCATGGAAAAAATAATTATGGAAAATAAGGAAGTAGGAAGGTTATATAATTCATAATAACCTTCTGACGTTAGTTCCAAAATTCAAAATCTTTTTTAGCAATAAATAAGGATGTCAGCATGCAGGTGCTCCGAATAGTTGAATTGGTTAGCTGGTTGTGATGAGAAATGGGACTATTACGGCAGCGTTTATCGCGGACGTCAATATTTATCAACTCTAAACTCTGAAACTAAAGGAAAATGTGCTGATAGTTCTGACACTTGTCCACATTGTATTTAATGTTTTATTGTGCGCTTATAAAGAAATTGTATATTTTTCGTTCATCAACAACTCATTTTTTAAAATGAAGTCATTTTTATCACAGTTGCTTTACTGCAACTTGTTGCAGGAAAATAAGCTGCTTAAACCAAATATTATAGACAGTTGCGGAGGACTGCTCTGTCAAGGGATCGGGGACCGATGAAAGCCAATTAGTTGTTCAAGTGGTTTCATCAAATAACAACTCTAATATCACAGAAGAAAATGCTTACGGTTTCTACGTTCATACTAATTTAATATTTTTTGTTAACAGTATATAGGAAGAGCGAATTATTACATAACAAAGATAAAATTTAGTATTAAGGAGAATTCAAAGGAAATAAAAAAGTAATTAGAACTTTTACTTTCCGCTCACTCTATTGCGATTTTTCAGATCACGTTTATACTTTGTTCACAGGGATTTTATATTATTTGCAAATACCTAGATCGTATTTAAAAGCTTTTGTTATGTTCATTAAATGCAGTAAAATGAATTTTTTTCAACTGGAAGTGAATCAGTCCTAACTGCTTGCACGTGCTCTTTTTCAAATCAGTACAAAATTCTCGACTTTGATGCTAGATTAGTAATATCTATTATGAACTGTTGGGAACTTGGAAAATGACAACAATGAAAAACTGAATAAAATAAATCTCAGTAAATACATTAATAATTCAATATATTTTTGTTAATAACTAGCATATGTAAAATGCTGTAATGAGAATGTATTTGGATTTCTTATCTTTAAGCACTGAAAGCCACATGATTTTCAGAATCGATTTGTTTTGCAACTAATAGTAAGCAGATGTAAGTATCACTGATAATAATACAGTCCTAAACACGATTAATAACAAAAAATTATGGGATTTCTCTTCTAAACTTTATAACCTTACACCATTTTTATAATAGCCACATGAAAATTTAATTTGCTTATTAACTAGCATTTTCAGATGATTGCTTATATCAAAAATGAAAAAATCAGTTTACCTGTTTTATGTAATAATAAGGCTTGAATATTGGTACAATCATTGACATTTCATTTTACCCTTCTGCAGCACATGGTTCCTTCCTTAAATGAAGCCAATTATACACTGATTTATCGTAACAGCATAGGGAACTTGTTCTTTGTCAATGGCGACTACCCCTCTTTTGAACAAATTCAAAAACTGACACTTTCGACGTTTCATGAAAGTATTTCCGTGGAAAATTTTTGAAAAACTGAATAAAGAATTAACCACCAACTTTACTACGCCTGAAGAAGAAACCATTCATGTGGTTACCGACTGTTTTAATAGATCATTTGTGGGAAAAAATATTATATCAATGCAGACTACTCACATTAAAAATTATATTAATCTAAACGATTAATATACTAAAGATATAATGATTCAATGAAAATTTGCAAAATACGTCTTGCTCAAAAATAATGCATTGTTCAGTACTCCAAATGAAGATGAAATGAAAATTAGGATATTTTGTGTTCTGCATTTGATTGTAAAATTAATGAGTGAATTAATGTAGAGCATTGATATAATATTTGCAATGTAAGTAGCAGTAAGCTGTGAAAATCTTAAGAAAAGTATCGATAAAGGCACTTGCTCAGACTAAACATTGAAGTATGAAGATGAAATGAAAATCAGTATATTTGAGTAATCATTAAATGTGGAAGGATCAGAATTAATCACTGAGATTTTATGAATTATATCTTCAAATCCGTAATGAGTTGTAATGGCTAGAACAACGTGGATGCCTGAAATTACGAGTGGGAATGGAGTAATTTTATGAAAATATACTTTTCGAAAAATAATGAAACTTAAAATGACTAGCCAATGTTTCAGGTAATTACTAACAAAGGAACATACGTATAATTGTGTCAGTTCGAAAATTGTAGATGTAAGTTCCATTATGAAAGCAACAAAGTAAATTTTTATGTTTTTTTGTATAAATTGTTTTATGTATGAGGTAGGTACGTAAATAAGTTACATTTTTGATGAGCTTCCTAGATACATTCTAAGCATTTAATCTCTGATATTTAGCGTTTATTCATCTTTTTTTGGTTAAAAATAATATACTATGATATAGAAGATGAATATGTAATGCGACATTGTGCATTTATATGACATTTGTATATATTACCCAGAAATAAAGATGTTCCTTATTGAATATTTGCCATGCCATAATGTCTTGTCTCAGCAACTTTTTATCTACTTTTATCTCAAAAATTGTAGCAACTTGATTATAAGTGTAGACATATATCTATATATTGGTATAATTATAAAAAGACTCCATTTATCTTCGGAACTATTTTAGATTACTAGTGAAGATGTGTGGAAGAGGAGTAGGATTCAAGCTGATTTCCTTGAATTTATTTTCTAAATTAAATTCTTTACAGAATTTTTATTGCCGTGGTATAAAATAAGAAAATGAATATACAAAATTTGACACTTTCTGTAGCTTTTATGGCCCTAGCTTTCAGTTACGTGACGTGTAAGAATGTGAAAAGTAAGTAATGCTTCAGGAATTTGTATTTTTAACACCTTAATCTACTTTTTTGCTTATCCATTCATTTTTACGAGCTATAAAATACAATGAGTTTCATCAATTGTTGCTAACGTTGTTTTGAAATCAACGTTAAAATCATTGTCATCTCTTAAATTTAAGTTTAATCGTAGTTCCCACATACTGCACCAACTTAATTATTTATTCTTATTGCGCAGAAATTCCTGTCTTATAAGACAAATTTATCATATAAAAATTAATTATACTATGAGCCAAGTATGTGCTTTGAAAATCATTTAGAAGTGGAAGAAATGAATGCAAGTTTGCGGCGAGCAAAATTTTGGAGGCATGCACCAATATCAGATCATCAACTTGACACTACAAACTCAAAAACAGGATTAGAGGATGATGTGCGGTCAGTAATTACACTGAATTCTATTTTTGTGAGAAAATAATTCCCTTATTTGTCATTACAAAATGTAGCGGTACGAATGCCAAGACCTTCATATGAATAGTTTGGAATTCATTTATTTTCCTGTTTTATTCATTGAAAATTGTTAGTATATCAAACAAATTTGTAATAATTCTATAAAATTGTGTTCACTACATATCAGTTAATGCGATAAATGAAGTCACGCATTAAATCAAAATTATTATTGAAATGATTTATTCTAGGGTTGTTCATTGGTTAGGGAATATTTTGCAAGACTTTGGAAGTGAAAATGCTGTCAGACGTGACAACAAAATTGGAATTCCGAGTTATGACGATTATCTGACAGAGCGGCTCAGAAAGAAATCTGGTGTCTTAGAAACAGAGAAATACAATACCGATTACTCAGAGGATGGACATAAGGTGTGGATGTTTGATGATGAAAATGATGACAAAGAACACTTTCACTATAAGGATAATAGTACTCCTGCATCATTTACTCCAAAAAAAACAAAAAATGCCCAAGTAGAAATGAGAGAAGAAACTGAGCCATCTGTATGCGTCGGACAAAAAAATGGAGTTTATCGAGTAAGTTATATTTTCACGACTCTACCTACACATTAAAATCAATTTTTTCTGGGTCAGAAATGCAGCTCAATAATATAATCTTGTTTAAATAGGCCGCACCTTGTGAACAGTGGTATTTGTCATGTTATCAGGAAGAGTTGAAGCAGATATTCTGCGATAAGGGCTTATATTGGAACAATGATGAAGGTCGATGTGAGCAGAAAACTAAAATACCTTATTGTCAACGTAACTGTTTTGCAACTTGAAATTTTATTCTTAAATTTCAAATTTAAAATAAATTTTTCTCTTTTTAATAGAAGTACGGTGGATAATATGCAGTCTGATCAGTACTGTAAGCAAATTATATACTTTTATCTGTTTGTTGCCGTTGACTTCTGAAGTAAAGGAGTTTACAGTAAAGTATGACTGCACCGGAATGCATGATGGTTTATATATAAATGGCTGCTCTAATGTATTTTGGTTTTGTGTCGGTGAAACAGTATTTCTATCTATGTGCCCCAAATATCGCTACTTTAACATTAAAAACATGGAAGTAAGTTTGATCATTTTGTAAAAATTAACTAGGCCTCATTCTCAAAAGGGATGAATAATATTTATTAGACCAAATAATTTTCGTTATGTAGGTAATACAAACATTTTTTGAACTTTCTTTCTTTAGTGCGACTTCAAAGAAAATATATCTGCATGTAAAGGTATCGATGAAAATCAAGTAAGTAAGGTGGTCCTTCCAGAAAAAAGTAACCTTGAATCGATTAAAAGGATAAAAGGGCGTAAGTTTTTGAAGCTTGGGGATGCTAATTTCCATGTTGAAACGTCCAATTTTCCGTTCCAAAAATACTTTAAAATTTTGACGTACTTATTCCAGGAATCATTCAACTGATGGTTAAATCAAAAGGGAAGAAAAACGTTTGTGAAAAACGCAAAGATGGCAAGTATGCTATTAAGGAATGTTACAGAAAATATGTTTTTTGTGCTAGTGGCATGGGGTTGGTTGTCAAGTGTCGACGTGGGCAGTTGTTTTCTGCTAAACACCATCGTTGCATGGAGAGGGACGAATTATTATCTTGTGTAAAATCCAAGTATACGGGAAGAATCAAAACTGCCAAGTGCGTCGAAGTTTTTATTAAACCAATTTTCAAATTTTCGAAGGAAGTTTATCTAATTATCGATATTTTGTTTTAGGCACCTTATTTCATGTTTTTCGCTTTCTGATGGAACATATTCATTGGGAGAGTGTCAAAAAATGTTTATAATTTGTCGAAACGGTTGGTGATGCATTACTGTTGCTTTGTTTATCGAGATTCACAGCTAGCCGAATATATACCATTATTCTTTTATACTTGTTAACAAAAAACATGTAGATTCAGCGAGTAAGAAATAAAATATTGAATTTGTTGTTTTCACTGCTTCATTTTTTACGTTTTTTCTTTCTCAGACATAGTTGTTTGAAAATTGCAAGAGGGTTCATAGCGAGCGGAGAAGTCAATG
The DNA here is from genome assembly GCA_900618365.1 of Thelazia callipaeda. Classification (NCBI taxonomy): domain Eukaryota; kingdom Metazoa; phylum Nematoda; class Chromadorea; order Rhabditida; family Thelaziidae; genus Thelazia; species Thelazia callipaeda. The sequence continues at coordinate 8,313 of UYYF01004508.1, forward strand.
TATAATAAAGTGTCACTACTTCAGAATCAGGAAGAATTGCTTCTTGCAGTTCAGGTCTTGTGTTTAATGCACAGAAAGGACAGTGTGAAGAAATATACAATGTTGAGAAATGCGCGCGAACTGGAAAAGCTGGATTGAAACGGGGTGATTCAAACATATTAAATTAGAAGAGATGCATGGGTTTAACAAATTTATTTCACTTTCAAAATCAGATCGATTAAATGGATGGGCCTAATGTTGAAGGCAAAAGCGACACTCTTGCATTCACAATTTAGCTTTTTAATTTACGAAAAATCTTGCAGACATCGCCCAAAAAATGATAAATTTAAATAAGAAGCAAAGTAGTTGCCAGGAGAAAAAAAATGGCAAGCATGCAATCAGAAATTGTTATGAAAAGTATCTTTTTTGCATCGATAAGAAAGGTTTGATCGTCACTTGTCGCAATGGGTATTTATTTTCTCCCGAACACGATCGATGCATAAGTAAAGCCGATTTACCGTTTTGTGCAGAATCTGGAAACGAACCTATCAATCAATCCACCAAGTAAGCTTTAACTACATTTATTCAATTAGAAAGTTTTGATTTGAGCATTGAAATACTCAACTTCCTCGCAATCGTTATTAAATTTAGATCTTCTTTCTCATGTTCTCTACCTGATGGAATCTATGCCCTGGGAGACTGTGAAAAAACTTATTTGGTTTGTTCTCGTGGTCAGTTCTAAGTACTTTTGATTATGCTGTTTGTTGCGATTTTTTATTTACTTTGAGGCTCCACCTCTAACTTTTAAGTCCTTCAATTTTATTTAAACAGGCATAAATACCTGAAAAAGTTCAGCTTAAAGTTTCAAAAAGAAATTCCGTTACCTTGCATAACTACATTCAGGAGTAGGAAGTAATTCCTCGTGCAAGCTAGGTCATGCATTTAATAGACTCACAAGACAGTGTGACTCTATGTTCAATATTGAAAGCTGTCCGCAATACAAAAGTCAACAAAAATGGAATAAACTACCATTTTTACTCAATCGTCCAGGTATCGCTATTGCTATTCAATTCCGTAGAAAAAACGAAAGCATGTAAGACTGTGGAAAAGAATTTCTGTTTATAATCATATTTCCTTACAGCTTGTGATTTGAAGTGTGAATTATATGAAAACCAAAGCTATTTTGCAGACTGTCGTTGTGAAGGGCGTAAAGATGGTCTCTATTCAGTGGGATGTACCGAAAAATTTTATTCATGCTCGAATGGTATCTCAACAGGATTCGAATGTCCAAATGATCTGGTTTTTAATCCTGATGGAGGTTTTTGCGATTACCCCAGAAATGTTGCAGCATGTGATGGACAATCAGCTGTTCAAACATTTGATAAGAAGGAGTGAGCCAAAGCTTATCTCATTTTTGGCATTACTATCTCAATATTCTGTTTCTCATAATTTGAAATTTTTTAAGGGAAGGAATTGCTTCTGATGTAGTTTCTGGATGTGCTATCTTAGGTGATGGTATTTATGGTTTATCACCTTGCGGTACTGGTTATTATCACTGCTGGCGAGGCGCTACGTCTTTCGCAAAATGTGCATTTGACTTAGTTTTTAATCCTTCTCTTCAGCGATGTGATTTCAAGTAAGAACATGTTGCATGTAATTAAAGACATGTCTGAAACAGGAATAGTGTTTAGATCATCTCAATCTCATTTACAGAGAAAATGTTTACGGCTGCTCGGAATATGTCGAAAAATTCCCAGTAAAAAGTTATAAATCGAAATATCGACTTACGATTATTCCTGTTAACGGTACTGTGATTTTCATCCTTTAAATCTCTATATACTACGGATTAAAATTTGTCATAAATTGCCGATTTACTGCATATTTGAGCACATACTTTTAATTTATTTCTTATTCTTGAAGAAATGGACTACTGATTTTCAGATAGTATTTTGAGATGTAAAGAACTGAAAGATGGTTTCTATGCTGAAGGTTGTAGTAAACTTTATTATGGCTGTGCAAATAGTGAAACGTTCTATATGAGTTGCCCACCAGATCTTGTTTTTGATGTTTTGAGTGAATCCTGCAAGGAGATGAACTATGTTGAAGCTTGCAGGTCTGTGGCAGTAAAAGTATAATAATATTGGTTACCCTCTTTAGCTGCATCATTTATGATATAATTTTAGAAACTCGACAAGTATAGGAAAACAGTTAGTACTAATGGACAGTCATAAAGGACCTCTGCCAAGTTGTTCATCTCTTCCAAATGGTCCTCATCAACTTGCCTTTTGCTTGGATAGTTACATTTATTGTGAAGATGGTGCTATTAGTTTAGCTAGCTGCCCACGTTTTTTGGTTTTCAATCCTCAGAACTCCCAGTGTGACCTGAGGGGTAACGTTGCCGCGTGTAACGAAGACATTCAGTTGTCCAAGAATGAGTCAGGTAAATTAGGTGAAAAGTTTATGATTCACCAAGTGTTCCTCCATACGTTTTGTATTATCATGCAAGCATCATGATGAACTTTGAAAAGTAGCGTCGGTTTCAAATCATTAAATTGCAGAAAAGCAGTGTGCCACCAAATCAGATGGAATTTTTTCATATGTTTGTTCGGGAAATTTTTATGTTTGTGTGAAAGGGATAATGTTTCAATTTACCTGCCCAAATGAAATGGTTTACGACAGTAAATTTCGACAGTGTCGAACAGATATGGAAGTCGAAAACTGCACTCAAATAACGACTTCAAGAGCTGTGTTATTTTCATCAATGAGAAACATAAATTCACTTGACAGTACTATGAAAATTAAAGATAGCCAAGCAGATGACAGAAACGTTTGTAATGGCAGGCTTGATGGACATTATGAAGATAGATTGTGTTCTAATGTCTTCTTCGCTTGCGTTGTAAGTATTTCAGTTAAACTTTGAATAATTGATAGCACCTAACATTTTTTCAATAAGTTATTATTCTAGAATATGTCGAAAATATTACTGTCTTGCCCCGGAGCACTTGTGTATGATGCCACAATAAATCGTTGTGAATATCCAGAAAGCATACCTCAATGTCGCGATTATACTACCATGTCTGAAAATATTTTATCGAAGAATCAATCAAGAAGAGTTTTGTCCGAGGAAAGGCAGTCAGGAGAAAGTGAAACTCTGCCTCTAGCATTATCATGTAAAGGCAGAAGAGATAAAGCGTACATAATGGATTCATGCTTAAATGCCTATTATAAATGCTATAAGGAGGTTTACTTTTATGTCGTTCAGAAATAACGTTTGAATTTTTAGATTTACATAAAGATAATGCAGTAGTAATAGCGGTTTGTTTATGTAGGTTTGATCTTGAATTAGTAATGTTTCACTTCTTCAGTTCTAAAAGTTGTAAGTAATCTGTGTCTTTCAGAAATTGTCAGTGGAATATTGTCAAGACAATATGGTATTTGATGGCAGTGTTGTTGCTTGTGTCCCAAAATCAATTTGTAGAAGAGAATCATCCTTTCTACCGCCTAAATTTTATATGAGCAAGCATTTGAATACGAAAATTGATGGAAATTTGGATCTCACTGCAGATAGTAAGGAAAGCTAAAAATCTTCGTTCGAGTGCTTGAAATATAGAGCTTATGAAAAAATTTCCTTTCCACTTACTAATGAATTTCTGCTTGAATTCTTTAATCTGAACTATGCTTCTCGCGGTTATTGTAGATATGAAGTGGTTCCCGCGATACTGCCGGCAGTTGGCGGATGGTAATTATTCGGCGGGCTGTGTGGCCAATTTTATAATATGTACAGGGGGCTCTGGATTAATTGGAAAATGTCCGGAAACAATGGTGTTTTCGAATGTACTGCATCGTTGTGTATCTTATGAAGAATGTGCATTTTGGTTGTATCGAATACTGATTTCATTTTTTCCATCAAACAGGACCAATCAAGCAGAAAGTAATGTTTTTTTTGTCTTTTTGTTTTTGTTTTCTTGTCCTATTGTAAAAGTTCATTACATGTAAAATGAAAGAAAAATCGATTTTTACAGATTTCACTAGTCTTGGAAGCTCTTCAGTGATAACAGTGACTTCTCAAAATTCAGAAGCAAAATGCAGCAATTCTCAAGATGAGCATTATACCTCTGAATGCTCGAGCACTTACTCAGTATGTGTTGATGGCAAAACAATTACAAAAAGCTGCCCACTTCACATGGTTTTTGATTCGCGTTCACAACAATGTACATATCATGAAGTTTGTGAGAATTTAATACCAAGCACACTACAAACTGATGTAAACTTGCAACAAGGTTGGTTTTCTCGAAAAATGTTTATGTCATGGTTAGTTTTTCAGAATAGAAAATATCAATGGAATTAGATTTATTTGAAGAAAAAATACTTTATATATAATGTGACTTCAAGATAAATGTTTTTCAGACCACAAGCAGCGAGGACCGATAAAAACAGACAGTGAAAACAGGAAAATAGACCGACATGTTTGCATACCACAAGTATTAAATAATAGAGTCGGTTCGTCCTCACCAAACTTTTCTCTACAAAAACTAAACAATCTCTCGCAATAACTCTAATCGCTGCAGCAGTAGTTTAAAGCTGGATTTGCAGATTCAGTCAAATGTGACAAACTCACTAATGGCTTGTATGGGATTGACTGCTGGAATGAAATTGTTTTCTGTTACCATGGTGTCCAGACGATTCGTCGTTGCTTGCAAAGACATGTATTTTCTCCCACTGCTTTAAGATGTGTTCATCCTTCCGAGTGTGAGATAAAAAATCATTGTGGTGCAGGATTCATTGGTATAACTTATTTAGGGAAGTTTAAAGCAACCAAGGACGATTCTCCTCGGATAAGTTCTGGTGGTATATATTTTTTCAAGAATCTCTCCGACTAAATACAAAATAAGAGTCAAATACTAACTCAGTTTTTTTGTCAAAGAAATCCATTTAGATAACTTTACTTGCACTAATAAAACGGATGGCAATTATGGGGAACATTGTGCTCCTACATACTTTGAGTGTTCACAACAAGTAACATCCTTGAAAAGATGCAAATTAGAAGAAGTTTTTGACAAATTTGGTAATAAATGCATACCGAAGGATAAATGCGTCGCTTCAGATCGTGACGAGGTAATTTGGAATGTTGTCATTAGTGATTACGACTTGAAAGTCAGTGTATACTTTATAGGTTCGGTGCACTGAAGGTCAGAATTACGAGGCAGGTAAATGCAAAGACTACTATTATAAATGTTCAAACAACGAACTCATTTATATTAAATGTCCAAATGATCATTTTTTTAACGCTTCACGTGGAATGTGTGGCATCAAATGTGATTTCTGTGAGTGTAGTGATACCAGTTACGACACTGATCAGACCACTGTTACTACTTGCAATCCTGGTGAAATAGTTCCCCGTGGACCATGTATGGACACTTATTTGAAGTGCAGCATGATGAAGTCTTTTGAAATCAAGCGCTGTGAAAAGGTAATCATTTCTGAAGATTAATTTTTTGAAAAGTACTGGCAAGAAATTCCTAAAATAGTACAGGTGCGACAAACGTCAATTATTCAATATGAATGTTTAATTTATTTCCAGGGTAAACGTTTTGATACAGCGCAGAGTATATGTCGGTTTCAAAAAGAAGTGCCAGAATGCTTCGATTCTAGAAAGGAATCTAAAATATTTCTTTTCCCTGCGTTCTTTGTATGCTCATGTTTTCCTTTCTTACGAACGCATACGTAATTTTCTACTTCATTGTGATAAAGGTTCATTATTAAAGCTCTTCTTTTCAGCATGTATCTGATTCATTTCAAGCTCCACCGTCGTTAAATCCACAGCTACGAAGTATCTTCATCGATCAACGTGACCCGAAACAACACACGTTGGTACGGCCACACAAAGACTTGATCATAACTAAAATGAGTAAAAGTAAGGAATACGTGAAATAATCGAATTTATAGCTCTTTTCAATTATTTATGGTGCAAATTATATAAATTTAATGTTACTAGATCCAGTGACGTTTGGTATGCTGAAAACATTTCCATCAAGTGTTATGACTGCTTCAGAAACGACTCCATCATTACCTGATTTAAATATTGTTAAATATAATCCACAGTTAGCAGCATTCAAACCTGCATCGAGGATTTTTAATAGCTTACCTAACCGACGAAGGCTCATAAAAGATACTTTTCGTACCAATCCATTATCGTATGGATATACTCCTCTTCTAGTAAGTAAAGATTTGCATGCCTTTCCAAAATAATTCTACTTTTTATATCTGACAAAACATTTCAGTACATAATTTTATAGAAAGAGATGAATGTGGGAGTCATCGATCACTTCCATCCACCAAACAACTTGCAGTATGTTTTTCCGATCCATTCATCTTTGGATCTTCAATCTCCTATGTAAGCATATTTTTACTGAACAATAAGCAACGACAAAGTTGAATATGAAGTCTTTGACTTGAACATACTGTTTCAGACTTAATTCAACAATTAGAGAAATCAATGAAGCAGCGAGCGGAAAAGTAATGATAGATAATGTAGAAGGTAGGAATCAATGGAAAAAAAGTTTTGCAGTATATATGCGCTTACGTATTATATTGCTTAATGTTCCGAGACATTTTTGGCGAAAAAAAAAAAGTTGCATTCTTTCAGGAAGCGGTGAAGATGACAATTCATTTGCAGTATTAATTGATTCTGTTGTGGAAGCAACGAATCGCACAAAACGTGACGCATTCAAAACGAAATTTTCTCGGTCCGCATTAAAGGTTGAAAATCTGTGTTAATTAGCCCTTGTCATATTGGACTCCTTGTATCACCGCCAAATATTAGAATTTTCGTTCCGTTACAGATTGATTTGTCGTTCAACAGTTCAAGGCTTTGTCACAACCAGTCGTTCCCGATTAATATTGCACTGGGATTCTGCCAGTCACATTACATTCACTGTGGAAATCAGGTGATAAAGCATCCATCTATCCTTATGCTTGTATTCCCGACCACAGATATCAAACGAAAAAAAAATTCAAGATCTAAATAATTTATGGATAAATTTACAGCTGTATACAAGTTTTATTCTGAAGTGCAAAAGCGATGATCTGTTCGATGACAAATTAAAAAAATGTGTGCCTGCGTTTGACTGCAAAATGAGAGGAGTATATTCTAAGCGCGCAGCAAATGAAGGTAGGACATTGTTACAGAAATTGTTGCTTTCAATTATGAAAATTTTTTTTGTTTTACATGTGAAAGTTATACTAAATGAATGACGATTAATTTACTTTTGAAAAAAATTTGCTAGTTGTAGTTTTTAAACGCAAATATTTCCGTATATGACAAAGCTATAACTAAAGATTTGTGGTACATCATAAAAGTACAATTATCAAGTATTCCATCATAGTAGAAGATAGTTTCATTTCAGAAACAATATGCTCGTTGTTATCTGATGGTATATATGCACTTCCGGGATGCAATCAACATTTTATTTCGTGCATTTCTAAACGAGCAATACTAAGAAGCTGCCCTGATGGACTCTTTTATGATGGAAACAAAAATCAGTGTGACTATAAGGAACAAAATGCAAGTTGCAGAAAGGCTACAACCTACGAACGACTTTCTACAGGTATGATAGAGTCCATCACTACTTGGGAAACTATTTCGTCCCATTTCGAATACAAGACCACGTAATTAAAACACAAGCTTGCAATGGTAAGCAAAATAAATATTTTCATCATGGCTATACACAGATCAGACACATTTAGGAAGCACGTCGATGCAAATGAGATTGACGACAGAACATGCGGTGTATGAAGTCCCTTCTATCTTACCCAATTTTGCCTGTTCAGTTAATAGTACCGTGTCTCTTGGATGTTCGCCCACTTTCATCGTTTGTGCTGGCGGCACTGCATATATATTTAGCTGCGATGATGATCTTGTCTTCGATCAGGCATAGTGATTAAAAATCTATTGCATAAAATTATTCATTTGTGAGACGACTTATACATTTATTGACGAGAAGCTACTCCTTTATTATTGAAAAGAGCTAACTTACAGATAACGGGTTCATGTAATAAGAGAGAATTCAATTCGAAGTGCAACAATGAAAATGTAACAGAAAGGACAGTTTCGGTTGCCAATGAAATTATGTCTTCATTCTCAACTTCAGAATTTGGTGTGATATTCTTTAGCAGTTTTTTACTTCTTCTGTCGAAGTTTACTACATGGCTGAAAACATTTCCGAAAACTGCAAATTGAAGTTTCTATATGATTCTTTTGAGCAGTATTTTTCAGTTCAAACAGAACTTTGTTTGGGGTCTTTAACAAAATGCATATTTTTTGCTAGGAGGTATGCCGTACACTTCAGTTGATTTATCAGACGTTTCATCCCATGTTTCCACTTTCGATTGTGGAAATTCTCCAGATGGAGTATATGGTTCACTGTGCTCACCACTCTTTTTCATTTGTTCTGGTTAGCCTCAAAGTTTACAAGACTTTGAAAATAAGTACATTTCGGTCCTAATGCTTTTTCAATTCTTTCAGCTGGACAAATAACTGGATTTGTTTGTCAGAATACATTAATATTTAATCCAGAAACAGGATTTTGCGACCAACAGGAATATATCTCATCATGTCATGGAGCTGTTCATCCTGCTCACAGTCATTTCCCACCATTAACAACCGCTAATGGGGTGCTTCAAAATACAAGTTTTATTGCTACTCAAGCATCCTATCTCGAAAATTGTAAGTGAAAATCAATGAGCGTACAGATTTTCAAATTAAAATTTTCCTTTGATATTCACTAGATACTTTCACTTGATTGTGCGCGTAACTACGCTCATTTCAAGCATCTAAACGAAGATGTGAGAAAGGATTCAGCGGTGTGATATCCAAGGGTTGTTCCGCCAAATTTGTTCTTTGTGCTTATGGTGTAGATCACTTATTTATCTGCCAGCACAATCTGATATATAACGTTGAAACCAATCGCTGTGACTACGCTGAAAATGTTGATGCTTGCCGTGGGTACACCACTTCTTATGTAAAGAAGTCGTACGGTAATCTCTGTTAGCAACTTCTCTGAATATTTTTTAGCCTAGCTTCACAAGTCACAAAATTTCTCAGGACCATCGCATTTCGAAGATACTCCAGTCTCGAGTATTCGTATCGCAGATTTGCGAACAATTGGGTCTTTAAATGGTGCTATGCAGATGCGATGTCTTGCTTCGCGAAACCATGTGATATCCTCCCAGCGTTGCCATAAGGAATATATCACTTGTTTCAATAACAGTACAGTTCATAAGGTGAATGATGAATAAGGAATCATATAGCTTGCTCAATAATACGCTTAGCAAGGAATGCAAATCTAAGATTGCGGTAGCTGTTCGTTTATAGGCTTGCATCCCTATTATTTTCCAGGCATATTGTGCAAATGGTTTTTTGTTTGATGATGATGCTGAACGATGCGTACTTGCTAAAGTTTGTGGAATACCTAATAATGTCAACGAAAGAACGAATGCGAACGAAGTGAGATGTAGTGTGTCGGATGATGTTCCGAAAAACACTAGTCCTTGCTCAGCTCCATATCTTGCACGCGAAAAAGTAAACTTATCCTAAAATTTTGCAATTATCTGAAGTAAAAATAACTGCTCGTCTTAGGGTGTATTGATTCCCAGAAGCTGTTTTAAGTATACAAAAACAGCTTCTGGGATCAGTACATACATGGAACGTTCACTAAACTACAAATGTCAGGAAGAAACCGTTGTACCAACAAATATAAAGATGAATAATACCGGAGACTTTTGTATGGATCGGAAGGATGGTATATATCGACACCCCAGGGATTGTACCAGGATCTTGCAGGTCACATTATTCTGCGTGATTTTTAATTCTTTGCGAAATAACTGTAAGTAATTTTTTAAACAGGGGAACAATTACCTATTACAGTGTTTCGGGAAAGAAGTATTTGAGTACTTACCATGTGATTATGGGCTAGTTTTCAACGAGATAGCTGGTGGTTGTGACTATAAAAGAAATGTACCCGAATGTCATAATATGTCTTTGAAAGTCGAGAATGGTATGTCATTTTGACAAGTGATTAATTTTGCGTAAAAAAGATCTAGGAGATTTCTAAAAGAAGTTAAAACCACGTAGAAAACAAAATTTGTTAAAGGTGAGTCTTCATCATTGCTGGATCTGGACTGTCAGGGAAAATCTCACGGCGACATTCTGGCAGATAATGAAGATTGTTCGGTATATTATCGTTGTGTGTGGGGTAAGCTGGAAAAGCTCTCCTGTCCCAAACAAACTGTTTTTAATTCCATACTTGGTGTATGCGATTTTCCCAGCGAAGTACCTTCATGTAAAATTAGTTTGCGGCATTGATGACTGCGGTGCTCTTAATTTTTCTTGATCAGATTCTGATTAAAGAAGTTCGGGAAAACTGTCCATTGAAATATCGGCTTCTCCAAACATTTGAGACTCTACGGAGAATTCTTGGTTACCGGAATCCAAATTACACAATGCACAAATATAACCAGCTCTATAATAACCAGTGGCGTTTAGATATCCTTATTTGCTATATGTTTATGTATTTGTTTGTTAATAAACTGCTGTGAATTATCGTTTTCATGAGCATTATTTGGAAGTCCGTTTTCTAATAAAGTATGAATGAACTTAGAATTTAAATGCAACAAAAGTTCGTCCTTCTGTTTTGATATTAGAAAGTCCATGACATTCAGAGGAAAGTTATTAAAGTTATGAACCCGTAGCCATTCAAAGAAAGAAGAACTGCAGTACATTTAAAAGCTGCGAATCATCATTTTCCTGCACTAATTCATATTATTATTATACTACTCATATTTTCAGTATGCAGCAAGTGAAAATTGCTACAAAGGTTTCTAGTCAAATTTTTGCGTGAAGAAATAAAGTTATTGACGAGTGCACAAGGTTTGGCGAACGTTATAATGAAGCGGTAGAAAGCCCAAACTGTAGCTGAGTACGGAAATTCTTCCTGCATGTAACATCTTTTATCTGATGTGCATGAGTAGTGATCAGAAGATCAATCCTCTGCGTTACTTGTTGATGTTCACAAAAGTCACGTACTACACGTGTATATTCAAATTGCGACAAACCGAATTTCACTTCATTCCAGTAATCTTGTTATTAATAATACCAAATGTGGAACTTAGTAACTGCCGTAGTACAACTAATTATTAGTAACTTAGGAATTAAACAAATGGACTAAACAAAACGATCTACAGAAATGAGGAACCTAAATTAAGATCATACCTTCAAAATGCAGAAATTAGAACAATAGGGTGATTTTTAAAGCAATTCTAAAATGGCGACCACACTGGTTTTTATTTACAATTTATTTCTTGTCAATTTGATATCCACTGATGAATTCAACCAACTAATTACTTTTACTATTAGTAAATTGGAATATCAAATCACCCTTTACATACTTCCTGTTTGCGAAAGTGACGATCATATTTCATAAAAGAGCAGCAAAACTTTTAAATTTTGATGTATATTTCATACACCAAATATATTTTACCCACCAGTAAATCAATGTGTTTAAGGTTGAAAATCGAACTAATATATATTTCATGAGTATTTAGAACCAAAAAGCTTTGAAATTTTATAGTACCCTTGAATATGCCAAATATTAACTAGAAGCTTATAACACAATTACAAGACTAATTGGATTCAAGCACATGTAATTCAGGCATGAAGTAAAAATGAATAAAAGACGATAGCAAAAGAACCTGCGTTGAAAAAAAACTGTAGTAAGAGAAGAATACTAAGAAATTAATGAATTAGGTAACCGGAGCTGAGTGCATTTCAGATTAACTCTGTCGGACTTTATTCAAGAATAATACAAAGTGGACTTAAAAGATAATACATAGTTTAAACTTGGTCTATCTTACTAGTTCTGCAGCAATTAAAGAAAAATGAGAGTCACCACTTCTAACAGAAACAAGAACAATGTCTGGATTATAAATTATTGGAAATTCATGACCTTGTACTTTTGTTTTCAATTAAACGCATCAGTCAAGCAAAAAGGCAATAAAAATGAGATGTTTGGCGACAAATCCAAAGGCTCTTTTCATGAGACAGTCGTAAAGGGAAGTGAAATGCCTGACCAATTTCACGAAAGATGTCAAAAGTAAAATTCTAGCAGATAGCGAAGCCTCAACTCATTTGCCTCACTATTAAGAAATAAGCTATGAAGTATCATCAAGAGATGCCCACGCCAGCAAGGCGCTCCTACGTACACTCAGTCAGACATCCCATTTTCAATGACCTCATGCTAGGACAAGGCTGAAATGAGGCACAGAGTGCAAACTGCTGCTATCCACAACATTAGTAGCACAATTGCGATAGTTGGAATAAAATAGCAGTACTGAGCAAATTGAAGATTCAGATGCTACTACCACAAAATGATTCGTATTTGGGGTACTAAGATTAGGAGTTGTGCAGTATGAAGTCACGTACTCGCAATGGTAGCCTTTGAAGTTCCTCGAAGTTCATAGTCGATTAATTAGTGGACTAGCCAAAATGCTACCATTATTGTACTGAGGTAATTAATTGTATTGCTTTCCTACTCCTCGCAATCTGGCTACTTTGCTATCCTTTTTGTCCATACTGCTCACCAATTCATTATTTATTTATTCATTCATTTACTTATTAATTAATTAATTAATTAATTTATTTACAACCATTTGTTCGTTCTTGTCTTTGAATACTACTGCAGTTTGCATCGATTCGAAATAATGAACTGTGTGGCGCTGCTTTGCAGCATTCTGCAACCCCACTCTCGTCTCACTTCTACTCTTTCTACTATGGTACTCTTTTATTCCATTAAAACGCTTTGCCATTAGTACTGGAGAAGAGAAAGAATTGATTGGTTTGTGATGGAGAACGTGCCTTTATTATTATAGAAAATAGACAGGCAGCGAAGCAATAATACTAAGAAATGCATTGCAAGTAATAATGTGCAGTTACCGCTATGCAGCCAGTGCAACCCTTGCGGGTGGCCAAATACCAAAGGTGACTTGTATTACTGCTGCAACTGCTTACTTTCACCTTCACGTGACTCATTCATTAATCGCGACACTTGCAACGCGTCTAGTACGCTTGTTCTCGTGAACTTGACGTGAAGGGTAAAATACTGGCTGCAAAACTACGCTGAGAAACTGCCGTTATCAAATTATATGTTGTATGCGTCTGGGTGCGTGTGTGTATTTACATGTTTTCTTAGGTGTGCGTGCGTGTGTTTAAACACGCAGTAGTGTGTCGTTAGTTAGGCAGTGAAGAAAGGTGTTTACAACCAAGTTTCTTTGTGGGGACAGAGAGACGTGTACGTCCAAATTGGCATTGCATCCCATTATTGAATCTGTAATATCCAACGGGACAACAAATTTTAACGGGAATTACGGTGGGGTTTACCTTGGTATGCCCGAGTCACTAGACGCTTGCCGCCGAAAGCGTAAGTATTCAGAGGGCCAGCCTTCTGTCGCCCCGCTTCAACAGCTGCTTAATCAGCATCAAGAACAGCAGCAGCCACAGCATCAACTGATGCCAGCTTTGGCCAGTTCACCAAATAATCAAACGGTAAGATTTTTTACTTGCTTTGCAATTCGATTACTCTGTTTATACGAGGGCCGTTTTGTTATTTATCATGATATTTTCCATAACTTTGTGGAGGCATTACGGATGACTTCAGTTCTCTAATGGTTGTAGATATGCAGCAATTCAGATCTGCTGAAATACCGAGTCCAATATAATCTGTTATTTATATAGTGTCATTTGTACAGTAAAATGGGTTAAATCAGTTATTCCATTGATGTAAATTAGTTTAAAGAAATCTTTGTTCTCAACATCTTGCACTGCCCTACTAGTTTAGCTAATATTAGACTTCAGGAGCCTGATCAGGTTTTACAGCTATATTGGAGCATCTTCTCGTGTGCTATGTTTCATGACAATATTGTGGGTGTGTGTGTTTACTGAATGCATGTAATCATTGTGAACGGTTATCTGCATTTTGTATCTTAATATAGTGTGGTTGCTTGAACATATTATTTAATCGCTGTGTGGATTTAACTTGTGTTCTCCTTCTCTCACACTGCTCTAAACGTATGCCTTATATATTGTTTTGGTTTTCAAAGAAGCGTTTTATGTTTTGAATTGTATTATAGTACAAGTTCATCTGTGTTGTTTCCCTTCTCAGAGAATTCCATTCATAATTTCAAATTCATGCTTATTGTCACATACGAAACGCTAGAGACAAGTAATGCTAGAGAGCATTGATATTCTAGGAGCTTGTTTTTGATAATTTGATGAAACATATTGGTTTATCGCATTCTGAATGATTAGCTACATTTCTTGCGCGACCTTTTTGACCATATTGCAGTAAGTAATCGAATAATCCTGCTGAATTTGACAGCGTTTGATTCAGACGTTTTCCATCCAGTTAACTTTGAGTTACTTGCAGCCGCTACAGAAATTATACACACAGCAAAAGTACAAGTTCGCAATTACGACTGACCACCGCGATCCCCCTACCAAGAGCAAACCTGTGGAGCAAGCGAATGAAACAGAGGTTTGCTGATTTTGGATAGGCATAATTTTACCATCGACGACAGCTTCAGCAGTAGAACGACTTATATTCAGTTTCAAACATTTTGCTCAAGAATCATTATACATTGCATCCGATATTCACTTGTGCAATTTTTCGAAACTTACTGTACAACAACAACTAAATCGTCATTTATTTATTATTATCTTGAACTTTTCGATGAAAAACCGTTTATTAAAAGGTTGACAAGTGAAGCAACACTAGTACTTTTTCATAAATAGCTCGTGATCCCTTTCATATAGGTTTATCTTATATAGTCACTTGCTTTTACTCCCTCAGCTATCCTAACAATCTCTGATATTTCAATGGATTGTTCACAACCAACTTTGTAATTTTTTTGTCGTTTCTACTGTATATGTTTGAGTAATATTCCTCTTCTTGCTTACAACTTTTACATTCAAAGAATCGCGGTAATTATGAGTAGCGCCTGTATTACGTGTAATTAAATGCCCTGTATTACGTGTAATTAAGTGCATTGTCATAGTGCATCCACTAGCATTAAGTTTCACAACTTTGTCTGTTTTTTTGAATTCTAAATCCAATTAATCGTAGGTTGATTTGCCGGTACAAGTAGTGAATTCATTGCCTGTAAGTAAAACTGGAGTCAAAACGAGTAACAACAAACAATTCAACAGTAAGACGGGCGCCCGTACAAAGCCCAGTACGGAAGGGGAATACCAGGTTTTTTATTTTATCCATCTCGAAAGAAATTCTGAAATAACTTCTCATTTATTAAAGAAGAATTTTCCCTTTACATTGCATTTCCACGTTGATTATTAATTTTTATACTTCATTTATCGATGAAGAGAATTATTTCTATTACAGTGCCGTAGTAGAACTGAATTGACCTAAATATCATTTTCACATTCATTTATAAGAGCCAAGAGCATGTTTCCTGAGTTTTTTATCGTAACAGGGGAAATTGCTTGTTCTTTAGCGGGATTAAAAAAGTGTTTTGAGAATAATTCATTATGCCATAGTTTTTGAATGTTTATTTGAATCTCTGAAATGTTTATTTCACTATTCATTTATAGCTCATCAAAAATGAGGTGCTCGTCTCTCCCTACCGAAATCAGTACGAAGTGTTAGAATTTTTGGGCAAAGGAACGTTTGGACAAGTTGTTAAAGCATGGAAAAAAGGAACAAATGAAATCGTTGCAATTAAGATACTCAAAAAACATCCATCATATGCGCGTCAGGGACAGATTGAGGTGTCCTAATCTTCACTCTTTTATCACTTTCCAGCATCAGACCTATTGTACATGTATTTCAGAAAACGGAATGGGAACGTTAAAAATATCCATATGATCCATATGCTTGCTTTATTTGTAGCTAGTCTATCTATTTCCATTGGTATTTAAAAGTTTTTTATGAATCAAAAAGTCTGTTCTAATTTAGAGCTAGTTTTTCAGGTTTCTATTTTATCAAGACTGAGCAATGAAAATGCGGAAGAATTCAATTTTGTTCGTGCTTATGAATGCTTCCAACACAAGCACCACACTTGTTTAGTGTTTGAGATGTTGGAGCAAAATTTATATGATTTCCTGAAACAAAATAAGTTCAATCCTTTACCACTTTCCAGCATCAGGCCAATTGTACAACAGGTCAGTTGATCTCCTAGTCTTTGCTGTGTCATTTAGATTTCATTTTTATAATGTGATTTTATCGGTAATGTAAAATCGGATTATTTCCTTAGATGATTGTCGAAGCTAATTCCCTACGTTTCTTACATGTTATGAGGTTTCAATATCTTGCTTCATCTTTATGGTTTTTTAAACACTTCGTTTAAAAAAATCTGGAAGGAAAAACGTGAAAAATTGTTTGGCTACTTTCAATAGTGTCTTAATGTGTATTGTTGCAAGTAATTATTTGTTAGAGCAAAACATTTAATTCAATTTAATGCATGTGTGGTTTTGTTATTTTTTTTCAAAATTTTGTGGGTTTTATTTTAGGTGCTTACCGCTCTTCTGAAACTAAAACATCTTGGATTAATTCATGCTGATTTAAAACCTGAAAACATAATGTTAGTCGATCCAACGAATCATCCTTTTCGTGTAAAAGTTATTGATTTCGGCTCAGCATCACACAGAAGCAAGGCAGTAACAAATACCTACCTACAATCACGCTATTATCGGTTTATAACCTTCTGTTTTACAGATATAAGTCTTTTAAGTTTCCAGATTTCATGTAATTTTTGCATTTGGACAGTATGGCTTTTTAATGATAACATCGACATATAGAGGAAATGGTTTGATTTTCAGAGCTCCGGAAATAATCTTAGGTTTGCCTTTTCGAGAAGCAATTGATATGTGGTCATTAGGTTGTGTGATAGCAGAATTGTACCTTGGCTGGCCACTTTATCCCGGTAGCAGTGAATTTGATCAAATGCGATATATTGTTCAAACTCAGGGACCTCCACCACTGCAGATGCTGTCAACTGCTGCCAAAACCCATCGATTCTTCAAGCAGGTCGTAAAGATAACTGGCTTTTCACATCGTTTCATGTTATTGGAGAATCAAAATAGTTCTTTTGCTTTATCATGTAATGATTCTATATGATTGGAATAAATTCCTTGAATTTTTAAGACATGTGAGCAAGTTCTGACGCGAAGAGGAATTAATTCCATAATTTGTTCGTGTATATTGTATTCAAATTCTGTTTTTATCTGTGGAAGGTGCTTGAGTTCGATCTCTATGTTAGAAACGTATAGTTTATCGTGTGATGTGAAGTTTAGTTAAAGTTTCATGCATACTTTTGTAGTTTTTAAAGCCGAAAATTCAGATTCACGACAATGGTGTAGCACCTTACTGGCGCTTGAAAACTCCGGAAGAACATGAGCAGGAAACATCGAGCAAATCTAAGGAGACTCGAAAATATGTTTTCAATAATCTGGACGATATTTCGCAGGCAAATTTTTTTAGTTCACATATTTTAGAAATTTATGTCATAGTTGAGTTTTCCTAGGATAAGGAGGACGTAAGTAAATAGTTGTTGTATCAGTATATAGTGTATTTCTTTGATGTTTATGTTTTGTTAGTGAGCATCATCAATCAATTGCTTCAATAATATTTCAATTTCATGTTTCAAGTAAAATATTTTCAGGTAAATATTCCTACAGATTTAGACGAAGTCGACAAAGAGTGTGAACGTATAGATCGTGCTGATTTTGTAGATATTTTGAAAAAAATGCTCAGTATTGACCAGGATAAACGAATTACACCAGCCGAAGGCCTTCAGCATCCTTTCGTTTCATTGGGACATATTTTTGTGTATGGTCCAACAAAATAGTTCGTTTTAATATTCTTATTTGTGGTTTTTTATTTTCTGCTACTGTTACCATTCAGATGTTTTTCCTGCTAGTGCTACGAGGTATTTTTAAATACGAAAAATGGTACTTGCATCTTCTAAAATTTATTATCGTAGGTCGTTCAACTTATGAACTTTTAAAAATTGATGTGTGAAAGCCAAGTTCTCTTTCATTTTGATTTAAACTTGCATAAATCTTTAAAGATTCAGAAGCATATTCTGTTTCGGTCTATTTCTTTTTTTTATTGCACTTTAGCAATCAAGTGGCTCATCAAAGAATGGAAGTTTGCAATCGTAATGGACGCAACGCAACACATTCACAGTTGTTGATGCACCGTACAACTGCCACAACGTCACATACGTCTGCAGCTGCAGCTCCTATGATTAGTGCTCCGGTAGCCACTACAGTACCTCAGAATGTGGCCTCTGCAATACCACAAATACAGCAGCTACAACAGGCTGAAATTACTCATTTATTGAGTCAGTATGGTGCTGCTACAGCTGCAGCAACCGTTGCTGGTACTCAAAACGGCAGTCTACCTTTTGTATATCAACCTTTAACAGTCTATCCTTATGGTGCGCTTATGTTAATTAACAAATATTATTTATATTCTTCTCAATATTGACTTCATTATACAAATTTGTTTTTTCTTTCTTATTCTGGAAGAAAATGGTGGAAAGCAGAGCACTATATAATTGTAGTAATTAGATATGACGGATGTACTGAAATCAACTAGCATAGCATTTTTTCTCTGCTAGAATTTTATGTTTTGGCTTTTGGTCTTGAATTTAATTGAGCGTAAGGAATCATTAACAGCTTATTATTGCATTGTTCTTTAATATTATTTCATATTACTGTTTGAATATCATAAGATTTAAGCTGCACGCCAAGCTCCGATTGCTAGTTTTATGAATCCGCATGCAGCAGCCGGGACATTAGTGCCACAGCTCGTTTCAATTCCATTTGTAGATGGCCCCATGTTGGCGACACAAGCCCTCCCACCAGCTCCAACAACTTGGACTCAAGCTGCTGCTACAGCTTCGCTTATGCCATGGACACTTCCAAATACAACAGCTCTTTTTGCAAATGAATTCATCTTACCAGCACAGCTGCAAACGACACGAAATGTTGCTGCATTAGCTGCAGCTGTAGCAGCAGGCAGTCCTTTTTCACATCTTTTAGCACCTCACATTAAACAGTATCCTGATTTAGCTTCGGCTGATCCCGCTACTCTTTTTTGGGTACGTTTATGACTTTAATTCTTTTTCTAGTATTTTGATTCAATTTCTTGTGAGTACTGTCGGGTCACAATACTGATGTTAATAATAATACGCTACATTTTTAGAATGATCTTGTACAGCAGCAACAAATGCGTGCAAGGCAGGCATCTGCAGCTACTGCAAACGGTAATATAAGTCTATCTACAAATACGAATCTTACAAACATACGCATTAGGTCAGGCACAAACGGTCTTGCGAAAGATCCTGCAATTATAGCAGCTGGGCCAAGAATGAACAGCGCGGTTTCTGGCATAGAAACACCTCAGTATCAGCTTGAAGCATCGCGGTAATGCTTTCATTTGATTTTGCTAAAATTCTCCTAAGCATATTTTCTTGTTATTTGTGTGCTTTTAAGGTCATGTGCTTCCTCACCAAAAAAGCGCTGTGTAAGTTTAAACAAAAATATTTTTATTTACTTTAGCATTTTATTGCTATTTAAGCGCTCATGTCATCCACCGAATTCATTACATTTGGAAAACTGTAATCGCTAGTTGAGCTTTTTTATTTCTGTTTTTACAACTAATTGTTAGTAATCAATTTCCGTCATTTTTTTAAGTGGAAAAATCATAATATTTGCTTTGAATGGTTTCATGTTTCTCATAGTTCTAAGTAACTCTATCTTCAATTTTTTGTAATTGCTGCTTATATAATATAACTGATACTGGATCATATTTACTTGACAATTAGTTTTACGTGAAATATAGATCAAATGTTCTTCTATTTTTTACTAGAAAGAAAATTCTTTTAGGTCACGATTTTCTTGTAAATTAGCACTATTACTGCAATTAAATCTGTTTTGAACATTTGCTGCATTTATGATTTCTATAGCAAGGTCTCGGATTTTAAATTCGTCTATTTTAGTGACCATTCATGATGGAGTGGTGGTTAGAGAGATTCCCATACACTATATATATATAAACAGTGCATATGTATAATTTTAGGTTAAGTAATGAAAATACCAGCATAGCGAGTTCAATGAGTTCATCCCTGTTAAGCAGCAGTTCATCTGTACTCATACCGCCAACAACTACCGGAGTCGTGCGTAAACCAAGTGCTCGTTGTGCTGTCGTACGACCCATGGTTGATATGAAGCGAGAAATTGATGATGCGAACAAAGCCAACATTCGTAATTTATTTCCCAGTATGGAGTTTTCTACGTGAGTAGATTTTATCAATCTTTATGACTATGGAATCTGTAATGATGTTGATGAAGATCGAGTCATCTGAGTGGAGTTTGTTTTAATGTAGTTAGAAATGACTATCAGGGTTATTAAAATGCAGTGTTCTCATCCATTTTGATGTTTGCAGGCTTAATGCTACGTTTCCACCATTCTATGGTCATTGAACATACGCGATCCAGTGGGGGCCATAAAGTTCAGAAAATTCATTGTTTGATGTGCTATCTTCTCAATGATACTGGTAATTTTTGTCTACAATGATAACTGATGTGTGATCGACTAATTATATGCTCAGCGAAAGCAAACTTGTCAGTGAAACAATGCTGAGGTATAAAAGCAGTGACGTATTCGTAAGTTCGTGAGACCAAAATCTAATCTGCTTTAGCAAGTAGTTTTAGGGATATGAGTTTTATTGCAATTAAACTTTTGCTGGTTTCAGTAATTGAAATCACTCTAATTCAGTGATCTTAGCAAAATCTACCATTTAGTTGAATCATATTTTCCCTGTAGCTGCATCCTCATTTTTGTTAGTGTAGTTAGCGTATGGCTGAACAATAATTGTTCTTAAAAAAAAGAGAAGAGAAGAGAAGAGCAATAAATACGTATTGCGATCTTGGTATTATTCATTTTCGTCAGAAATGAAATTTTACCACAAAAAATTATAATTTTCTGGTGGTTTGAATACAATGTTATTCTCATACAGTTTTAATTGTTTGCTCTCTCATATTTCGTGGTAAATTATTTTGAAAAAAAACTATGGATTGGGAATATTCGAGAACAGCATACTTAATTTAGTGTGTGCAATACTGAAAGTAGAGACATTAAAAATTCAGGAATTTCGCCCTTTCTCTTTTTTTTAATGTGTTGGGAATTAATGGAAGCAAGTTTATTAATACAAAATTATATTTTCTGACATTTGGACTGCAGTGATAACCGGAGTTAATAAAGGAGCATAATTTGTCGTCTACTTCATAACTGGTCTAGCATACATGAATATTAATTTTCCTAATTATGGTATACTTTATTATTTACAGTCATTCTTTCATGTAAATTTAAACATGACGCTTTTTCATACTACGTTGTGTAGCTGAGTTACTGCATCGAAGCGTAGGAGCTGGTCATTTTTGTGCTGTAAGTAAATGCTTTATCGTTATCAATTGATTTTTGCAAAAAAAGGGTCAATAGCATTGTTCCATGTTTTGTATGAAAGTTCGAGCTTGATTTATATGAACCGAAACAAAAGGGAGGATAACTCTTTTAAGTTTTATTAAGTTACATAATAATTGCTTAGTATCAGTAATTATAAATTCATTTTTGCTCGTCATTGTTTTTATCTAGTGTTTATTTCAGTGTTTCTCTCGTTTTATGTAAAGCGTGTAGTATAGAAAATACGGACAGTGTTAAAAATTTGACTGCTTGTCTTTATTTAGAGTGTTTATTTCAGTGTTCCTCTCGTTTTAAGTGAAACGTGTACTATAGATTTTGAAATTTTTTCAACTTATAATACTGTCCATATTTTCAAGTCTACTGCAAAAGTATCAGCGTACTTCCCTGGTTATTGATTCATTCATGTGATAGAATCTTATATCGATGTAGTTTCTCATGTGAATGCTTACCTTTCATGTTCCTTTTTCAGTTTCCACTGTACCGGCACTTATTAGTATATAAGTTGTTCGTTGTACATATTTAGCTGTAACTGTTTTAATAATTTTGTCTCAACAATTTATTGACCGTTACTCACTCATGATATATCTGCTTCTGTGATCGGTTTTTTAGTTCTACCTTCTGTGAATAAGATTACAACTCAATGTCTTCATATTTATTGTAAATAAGCTGTTCTTTTTTTGCGAGTAGGTTAATATGCTAAATAGTTTCCTTTCATTGTAAATAACTTATCTCACTCGTTTTCTCGTGATTGAGTTTCATATTTCAACTTATTGGCAACACAGTGCTAATTAAGTGAAGCAAAATCTCCCCTGCCAAAAATAAATTTCTGAATTCTATTACTGATGCTGCCGCAAAGCTTACTTTCTATAGCTTCTAAACTTAGCTAGCACTTGTTACTTATATGAATTTTGGTGTCGTTCATATTTCATACATTAACTTATTTGTTTTATCTAATATGTGCGGGGATACTTGTTTTTGGGGTTTTTCGGAAAAGCTTTCTTATTTGTTATATGAGTGTTATAGACAGTTCAATATTGGTCTTAATTAAAGGGCTTTTCTTGATAAGCTTTACATCTGTATTCATATTCTTAATATCTATGCAAGCTACACCTAAAATGCTTGGTTTGCTGTTGAATCCATAAAGCTGTACCATAAATGGAAGATACCTTCGTATATGGATATCACAATAGTGACTGCTATATAATGGCGCAAGCGCGATGCCTTTCAGGCATTATATTTTCAACATCATTGTTAAACGGATCATGAAAATGTATTGCTATCAGAGTTCAAATGATGGGATGTGGCGCATGAAACGTAAATAGGCGCAGAAGCAACGTTTAGAGGGATGAGATGTATCAAAAGTGGTTGGTTGTTGTACTGGAACCGGGATGTTTGCATAACACGATAATTACATTCACTAAAGTTGACAGATCTCCATGTTCCAAGCTGGCTTCGCTTAGTACGTCAAGTCATATCTCTATGTAACGAAATATCGCACAATCCTGTAAACACTACTCATAAGCCTGTTTGCGAGTTTATGAAGAGTGTCGCAGGTTCGCGCTTCATCGGTCTCATTCTAATCTATATCGCTTCATACCAAATTAAAATCAGCAATTGAGTTTTTGTCCAATTCGCGTGAATTCAATGCTCTTGAAGCATAGTTATACTGCACTCACTTTATGCTTAGGATTAATTAAGAATAAGTTCTTCAAGGGGTCACAGATGCCTATCTTGAGAACAACAACAAGCATTCGTGGGTAGAGTAAATTACATATTTGTACATATAAATTATGGAAGGTTGAGACTAATTCACAACTAAACAGCTGGAAAATGTTCTGAAAGTATCACATAAGTCGACGACAGCCAGGAATACATAATATGATAAAAGATTAGGTGAGGACAGTGTGGCATCATTAAGATTAAAAGAAAACCAAAAGTAAATGTGAAGGTATTTAGTAAAGGATTGAAGGAGGATGCTCCAGTCAAAATTATTCTAGTCACTGACTTTATGTTACTAACATTGTGGCGAGCTGAACACTACATTAGTGGATGTTTTGTAAGGATTTAACACAGTCATTTGCAAGCACAATCAGTGCCAGTCATAGTCCCGTAAAATCTCTGACAGTAGGGACGAGTACTACCTTTTTTTACGATAAAGATCTGCGGTTTAACTTTAGAGAGACTCCAGCGTTTCTCAGTCTACTTGGAAATAAGTGTAGTGTCCTATACAATTACTAAGGTTTCCAAATTCTACAAAGTGAAAGTAGTTTTTGGCCCAACAAATCCTAATAAGTAGCAAGATTTATAGAAACCTTGTTTGAATCTAGAGCTATAACTGCTTAAACCACAACTCACTTGTACTTGGTTTGAGCAGCTTAAGCTTTACATGATTTAAGGAAAGCTTTTTGTCAAGAGGCAGAATGGTCAGGTTACAATACAACGACATTAAAGTAGCGAAATCAATCGCACTGCCATAGAGAAAAGAACTACTTAAACAAAAGTTCATAAAACATTGATCCTAAGTGCCTGACCTTTCAAGGTTTTTGAATACCCTTTTTAATGAGCGAAATACGTTGCCGATGTGCTTCAGTAGCTGGCGATTTGACGTATGGATTGAAATCAGCTGACTGAGTAATACCGACGGAACCTGGAGGCAAGAATATTTTGTACCGCCTTTCTAATACGAACTGCACATCTTTTGTTTCAAGATTTTGAGCATTTCTGCAAGATAGATTCTCAAATATAACTATAAATCAAGATTCGGTGAAGTTAGAAAATTAAGGAACTAAGACCCTGAGAGTAGTTTCATAAAATGGCTAGTGAAAACGAGATTGTTACGTTGGTTCTCTACAAAAATTTACAATTCGCAACCTGTGTTTAGCAACCCGTGCCGTTTGTTCTATCAAATCATCAACAAATTCTTCAACCAGCTGTACAAGTGCATCAGCGACATCATCTTCTACCGCTTCTAGAGGATCAACACTTTTGATCAGTGATTCCATTGCATCCTAACGACAAAAGCGATCAGAAGTGGTAAGATTAAACCATGATAGTACGAAAACAACAAACAAAGTTTTTTATCACGAAAATATCAAGCAAAAAAGTGATCCAACAGAAATCTGTAGTCAAAATTATTAGAACTTATTTGCATTTAATTCTAAGAGCTCAACGAAACGTCCGCACTAATTTCTTAAAATATGAATCACCGAATCAGGACCATCTTACTCATTGCTGAGTTGAAGAATTCTTAATTTTTTCTAGCAATTTTGACTTACGAACCGACCTTTTCTAGTAGCTTTGTATTTGTTGGTAATGAAAAACGCGGCTCAGCAGTGACATGAGTTGAAACAGATGCTGGAGTTGGAGGAAGGTGTCCCAAGGCTTGCCTTATCGCGGACTGTCCCATGACACGTGGCCCATTTGCAGAACGTTGCATCGGTGAACGATCTAAAACATTCTTAACTTATCAGCTAAAGAATTTGTGATGATTTAGAATGTTTCGTACGCTATACTTTATACTTCTTTATTTCATTACAAAAAAGCGAGAGAGAATACATCTATTTAAACATACAGACAGCAGCCGAATGTTGGACATTTTCCGGACTTGGAGAAGGATAACGAGTGATTGACCGAAGTGGAGAAGATTGCTGATAATTCGGATTTGTAGCATGCATGTGAGGCTGACTTGGATGAGTAAACCCCGGACTTTGACCAATGTTCTGTTGAGTTAAAGAATGCTGCACCTGATTATGCTGCGTCATAATTTGTGCTGAAGTCATCATTTGATGCTGCTGTTGCTGGGTCGCCTGTGGTTGTTGCAGAGCTGGTTGTGATTGATGCTGTGATCCTAAATGTGGCGCATTTAGCTGATTCATTTGATGGGGTGTCTGCTGCTGTTGATGCTGAACCTGGGTTATCATAGCAGGAAGCATTTGCTGCTGACCCATCGAAGTGACTATAATATGAGTAGACATTTGCTGGGGAGATATCTGTCCAGCTGTAATCATTTGATGATGTCCTTGTATGATAGCACCTTGTGCAGAACCTGGGATAGATAATTTGTAGCATCAAATATTTATAAAATCAATAAAAGCAAAAAAACGAACATCAAGACAATACGAATATTAAGGAAGTAAGCAGCATTAGAACAGTATTAGCTCAATGGGTAATGGATCACTTGTTGGACATTTAGAATTTACATAAGAAAACCACCATTTTGACATCTAAATGCTTTAATGGAAAAAAAAGCAATTCGTTGTGTTCTCTGTTCTATTAAAGTTCTTAAAAGATTATCTGTTCCTAGATAATGAACAACAAAAAACTTGTCAGAATACCTGCTTGTTGCATTTGTCCTTGCTGACTCATAAGAGCAACTCCCTGCTGAGATATTATCTGAGGTGGACCCATTGATCCCATCTGTACCTGCATACTCGTAGCTACAAAGATCCTCTGCATTAATTTTCGAAATGCATTTGAATGAGAGTTTATCCAAAGATGGCATCGAATACGAAAACCGTACAAAACACACAAACTTGCATGATAGCTCCATCTTTTGATAATTAAAAAACTCTCAAAAAATTATCACAAATTATGAATTACACATTGTAGAAAAAAACCCAATGTTAGAGTTTATTTGGTATGCCAAGCTATAGCAAAAGCTTTTGTGACTACAGAAAAAAAAAAGAAAAAAACCATGACTTAATGATTAACAGCAATTACGCAGTACTAAAGAAGATGGTTCTTGGAAAAAACTACATCCAAATGTAATTTATTCTGTGCACCAAAAATTTGGACTATTATAGCAATGTGTGCTATAATAAGAAACCCTTCATACTGAGTTAAGTAAAAGTAGGTAGACATACATTTTCAATATTTAATGTATCAAAGAGGAGCTTACAAGGCGGTATGTGAACTGGTTGATTAGCTTGCATCATCATTTGTTGATGTGAAAGCATTTGCCCAGATTGCATCAGATGGGTTTGCTGCTTAAACAGGAAAGTTGTTTGTAATATAAAGTTTTCAAATTTAATTCATTACTATGCTTTCATCACTGATACTTCGTTTTTGCTAGCAATAAATAGTTTTGATTATAAAAAGAAATAAAAAATCGAGACAAAAATGTTTGGTCAGATTATTTCATTCTAAGGAGTACAAAATGCAAGAAGGACTGATGGTACATTTGGGAAAACTTAATTAGCCAACAAATATAAGTTTAATGAATTGGTAACATTCAATTCTTTTCTCAACAGTAGCAGGGTTCTTTAAGGACATCTTCGAGACACTTGAGGTAAGACAAACCGGTTGCTGCGGTGAAGAATGAATTCCCTGCATACCAGATGACGAATGCGACATATCCACCGTGTATTGCTGCGCCATCATTTGGCTGTTATAGTCACTCATTTTATCTGTAAGGAGATAAGAATAGCCTGATTAGCAATTCATCAATACGACACAAAACAGCAATGTGTCGCGATCAACATTATGATTTATCATGGCTATGGTATAAAGATACAATCTGATAAGGAAATGACGAGACATAAGAAACATTGGTCGAAATAACAGAAAAGCCTTCTTCCTAATGTGATTATTCATATGACACCTCATTTTGATCAAACCATAGAAAGTTAACATAATACCTTTTTAGAGCATCCATTTCTCTAAATTTCTTCCCATCACACTGATAAGTTTCGCTTTTCAAAATTGTTACTACAGAACAATGACTATGAGTTTGACCTGTTCGACATGGCTATTTTGACGTTCACATTATAATTTCTAGCAAACAGGAGATGAAAAATAATCAATGCTGGCATATGACTTTATGCATTTTCCATAAATCAACTTTAGTGCTCTCAAGCCAACTTGACATCTGAATAACTCACAATTCTTAGAAATTCGCTACACCTCGAGATCACTCAGTCTTGACAAATTATGATGACAAACCAGCACCCAGTCTAATCTGCGCTTCAAAATTTCCATGAGACAGATGCAAATACTGTAATGTAGTTCTATGGATAACTGTATGCAAGCTGTAAAGCGCCATCATTCTAGTTATTCTTTTTACATTCTCCACTGCTTATTTCTTATTCTCAGAAACCGATAACAGTAAAAAGACGACCTAAGTTTACAAGCGCAGCCGATATTGAACAATATCAAGATTATGCTCATTTCCCAAACACAACCCACAAATGAGCCAAACCAACACAATGCCTACTAACCACCACATACTTATTCATTC
The DNA here is from genome assembly GCA_900618365.1 of Thelazia callipaeda. Classification (NCBI taxonomy): domain Eukaryota; kingdom Metazoa; phylum Nematoda; class Chromadorea; order Rhabditida; family Thelaziidae; genus Thelazia; species Thelazia callipaeda. The sequence continues at coordinate 36,081 of UYYF01004508.1, forward strand.
ACTCACTTGCTACAATTGAAAATAACTTGCTTGAGCGTTACGTTCCTCTTAAATCCCACATGATTTTCAATATGGCACCTGACAATTTTATTGAATTTTGTAAACGAAGAAAAATCGTTCTAAGACCGAAATTAATTCGTCTTATACAACAGCATAATATCGTAGCAACTGTAATGATGGCAAAGAGTTATTTCCAGTTCAACGCTACCTGAGTAATTATAAGTCAGTTATAAGTTTATAGAGGTTGTCATGAAGTTGATTAGGTGCAGTCTTTTAATGCAGTCAAGAATTTCATTTTTTGTCACGGAAATGCAGAACAGAATTCCTTTTCCACACTTTCTTGTACTGAAAATGTACATTAACGGACTAGGCAAACAAATGTCTGTCAGGCATATTGTTTTGCTTCTTCTGTTTACCAGAATACTCGTAGAAAATTTTCAATGGCAAAGATGCAACGTATTAATAAAAGGTCATGAAATTGTTGAGCAACGGGAAATCAACATTTTGAGCACGCATGCATTTAGACACATGTTTTTTTTGAAATATAAATTAGTATAATCAAACAAGATTGCTTCTTTAATAGTTGTGGATTCTATTATGAAAGGTACAACATTTTGGAAATAAAAAGGCAATATCCTAGCAGATATTTCTCGGTTAGGTTCTCTATCCAGGTCTAAGAATTAAACTATAACTTGGTTATTGCTCATAGTATATGTGTGAGCTCAAACAATTTCATATAATTCTATTTCGCATCACTACTCTAATTTTTGGAATACAAATGGAGTAAACTTTAAATGTTGAATGAAATTGCGGCATCAAGTATTTGTCCGTCCTTCAAGAAACTGTCGCAATACAAATTGTTTGCTTCTTTTCGGTTGATGGGAGGATTGTGAATTTGCCTGCTTTATCTGTTGCCAGGAAGCAGAATATAATATTAGCAACGAGCAAAGAGATAGCCATAATTATGAATATGATTCGCCATTGTTCCTGGAACAGGAGTAAGATAGAAAATGTTTCTGATCTAACTGAATAGCGGTAAACGAAATGGATTTGTGTCGTGATTTAAATAATATTTGATCGACTTGATTAGATTGAAAATCACCAAATTATTCTTCATGCAAATGTTGAATTGACTATAATTACTTACAGACTCTTGTATATACTGGAACTTGTAGGAAATTATTTCAAAGAATATTCCCGTCGTAAAAAACTTACAAATATCAGATGAAACTGAAAAACAGAGTAAATCAAAGATACTACCCACCTGCGCCGAATCTTCGCTTACAAATATTGCAACGAATAATGGTGATATAAATAAAGCGAAACACTTGATAAATTGTATATTTGAAATTACAAAGTGGCTATATTGTCTGAAACTGAGTGAATTTAATAAACCATGTCAGATAAATATATATCATTTCTTCCAAAGTATTTATCATGATCTTACTGTAAAGGTACTATAGTTTGGTCGCTACTTCCTTACGACTGTTTCAAATTTTTTTTAAACCTCTGCTGACTACCCTTTGATGCTAGCAGTGAAGATGATTTTTTCTATCTGCTAAAATATAACTCAATTAGTTCTATTATTCAGCAGGAAAATCTTTTTCAACGTTAATCACATCAACTTAAAAATTTCTAAACAGAGTGAGATTTAAGATTATGAACGATGCAAAATTGTTTATTTCTCATTATATTCGTATGTATTATAAAGTGTATCACAGATACGAGTGATTCTGTATCATTTACGCATGCCAGCATAAATTATAGCTCGGAAAAATTTCAGCTTTCAGCAAAAAATGTCTAATAATTCTCCACATCTTTTTTCTTTTAGTGGCAGTTAATCTAAAATAAAGTAAGTTATTTATTATATTTTCTAATTATTCTGAAAACAGACCGAGCTACAAATGTGCCGCATTTGTAAAACCCTCCAACGTTAAATGCCATGACAGCATGAGTTGCAGCGATGACAATTACAGATGTCACAGGATAATTGATTGGGATAAAACCAAGAATACTATACAATACGCCGGCCCCAACTAAAGATAAGGAATTAAAGAGGACCATTTTTTGATACTCTTTCATACACCTAAAATTATAACTGAATTAGTCCTATTGTTCAGCAGAATTAGAATCTTTTTCAACGTCGACCAAACGACTTTAAAAATTTCTAATTATGGTTATGAACGATGAAAATTTTCAGAAATTGAGCAACATACTTGATCTTATCACTCATGAAGCCAGCTATGATACGGACAGGTAAAAATGATAACCCTTGCAAAGCAACCAAAAATCCTGTTCCTTCAATACTGAAAAAGGCAAACCTGAACTTCAAGATAACATTGTGAGAAACGATGATCTCTTTAACTGAAATATAGGTAAAAAATCATATCTAAGACTAATTTTTGTCGCTACGAGAATGTACTTGAAAGCAACCTGAACTTCAAGACAAATTTCAAATAAGTTGGTCCATAACTAAGCAAAAATAGTCCAGAAACAATTTCCACAAATGCATTGAACCAAACGGTTAAAATTACTGGATTTTTTATGATGGCCTGAAATCAACTTTAACTAACCTCAGTCACTAATACTACGATTCTCATTAGTTTTTTAAATTGTTGGGTAAGACAATTACAATTTTTTGATAATATGGCATTAGTCGTAGAAAAATAGTATTGTATACTAAAAACTGGCTTGAACTACGACTGAATGCAAATGAACTTAAAAACGATTTTAAGAAGCATTATTTGGAAATCGCTGAAATTAAGAATTACCAAATATGGTATTTTATTGTCGCTTCTATAACCATTCGATTTCTCTCTATATATTTTTTCCAACTCTATTTCTAAAAAGTTAAAAGTTATTTTTAAAAGATGATGCTTTTTGTTTCAATATCCGATACGAAAATTAAAGATATAGGACAAACTTTAATGTGCCACCGAAATTTTATTTAAAGTGTTATAACAACTACCTGAAATATTTTTGTGCATTTCCGGTTGATCTCGATAAAAAGAAAGCCAAACAATGAATATGAACAAACCAAATGCTGAGTGCATATAATATACCGCTGGCCAGCCCAAAGATGACTCACATAGCGAAAATTGAGCAAATTGAGAGATGTTTGAATTGAAATTTAAAAAGTAATTAGATTTGCATTTCTTGATAAATTTTCTGAAATGCTGTCCACAAAAGCAGAATGAAAAAACCAACCAAGCCAGAAACAGAATTCGTGACAATTGTGGAAAGACTATTAAAGCTTGTTAGCACTGCTATGAATAGACCATTCTGTTTTAATGATGCCCAACGAACAGTTATAATTCCAATTGCTGCAAAATCAGCAGCATATGCTATACCCTAAACAGATCACAAGTGATTTCACAATTTATTCAGATGTAACCTGAAATCCCATTACTCAAACATAAATCTGAAATTAAAAAATATAATTTGTGGCAAAATCTTTGAAAGTAGCTTTGGAAGAGCCAAGGCCAGTATAATTTGCTAAATGATAAGACAAAAAAATTATACAGTGAAATTGATAATTGCCAAAACTATTTTGCAGGAATTCACTTTCAATTTAACAAAATTTGAAAAAATATGGTTTTTGTGGCAGGCCGAATTAAATTAAAAACAATGACAATAGGATAGTAAGAAAATTCACCTGAAAAACTCTAACTATAGCAAACCAGGTAAGACTCATGTACGCGGTTGTTGGAATGAGAGCTGTGGAGAAAGCAGATAATAAACCAGCTCCAAAGAAAACATATCGAGCACCAAAATGAAGATACAAGTAATTAAAGGGCCAAACACCAATAAAGGTGCCAAGACCAAGAGCCCAAAGCAATGTTGACTTTTCTCGTTGATCATAATTTAAATTTCGTGAAATGCTTTTGACAATCTACATAATATTCTGGTAAAATTGAAATCAAAAGCAAAGCAGTTTCTTGGTATATCATTTCAGTTTCCATATCTAGTTTTAGCTTTTTATATTTCATCCATTAATATTACTTATATAGTCGTCTAAAATGAATACCATTCTATTTTAATACTTTTTAAAACTTTAAATCGCTTCTCTTCAAAAGTATCTTTCTTTGAATAATTTTAAAAAAATTACAAATTACTGTTGTAAATCACATATTGTTTTGCCTAGAATTTTCATTGGTAATAGTTTTGTATTTATGCAACCAAAAAAGTTGTTATCTAACTTCAGATCAAAAAGTTATTCTGAGAAAGTAGGCCGCTTTAAAAAATCTACTTCTTGAAGAAGTGAGCTTAAAGACATATGGGCATACCGTGACAGTGTCACTTGTTTGATTATTCGAAACTGGCCCACTCATGCATATGAATGTGAAGTAGAGAATAATTGTATTGGAAAATATTGAAGCCAAACATATCCATCCAAGCAACAAAATAATATAACGTATTCGATGCTCAAGCAATCCACCTTTATTCCCGGTTCTCATTGTCCACAAAGTGTTTGTCTGTAATGCATTTGTATTTCATTTAGATGAGATTTCTGCAAGTGTTTTCATTAAAATCAAAAGAAATTTTGGCTTTTACCTAATTTTCTATAACTACCATCATTTGAAAAAACGAAAACTGATTTCTGAGATATTCAAATTCGGCAATTATTCATTAGTTAGGGAAACGATATAATATGGTGGAGGAATTTTCAACTGTACATTTTTTGAAGTGATATATTAAATAGTACTCCCTAGTTTTTTGTCTTCTTATCTCTTCTTCATTTTTGTGTCAACTATTCGAATAGAATTGCAGAGTAATATTTTCATGAAATAAGCACTACTTATGCAAAAATTAGAAAATTTCGTCAACTGGGAAGTTTGTAACAGCTAACGATAACAACGCAAAAGATAAAAGGCACTTGATTCCTCACAAAGTGCCTTCCAAATTTTGAATCTGGTGAGCACTTTTATTCAGAATTAAAAAAAGGATAGTGATGACATTTTAGCCACAGGAAAAATATTGACTCTTTTGAGACAAGTCTTGAAGTGGTTCATTAAAATTGATATACCAATCTTCTTGAAAATAAATGAAATTTTAAAGAAATGAAAAGTATTTTGGATGAATAAATTCATTTTGACAAGTGATATTTTTGACAGAGATAAACGAGTAATAAACAAGACAGTACAGTTTTTATCTGAACTTTAACCACTGAAACCACAGAAAAGAGATCGATTTCGTGGAGACACACTGATTATTTGCAGCAAAAAAAATAATGCCTTCTAATATTTTTATTTGTGCCATTTTCCAATCCACGACCGGTTTTCATATGGTTAATATTTGAATATTACAGTGCATTCAGACTAGATTAGAAGCTATTTTTTTACTCATGAACTTCAAATTATAAAATGCAGTTTGAGTTTTTATGGTTATAACTTTTTAGAAGAGATGAATAGTACTTGTGGAATATCATTAAAATCATAATGTCTATTGTAATGCAACCATTAAATAAAAAAGTACCCAATTAAAATTTAATTTTCATTTCACAAAACAAGATCTAGAAATTCACATGAGCAACTCAATGTGCTTGTATTTAGAGAATCAATTTCCAGCCTTCATATTCAGCGACAATTCTAAACTGAGTAGCGCTATAAAATCACTATAAAATAATAAATATGTTATATATATAATAAAAATAATGCATAGGGATAATGTTACTTTTGCTTTTCTTTTACTATAACTCTTTTGTAGCAACACTTGAAGACTTTATTGTACAGCAATTTTGTTTTTTTCTTCATAATTAAATTTCAATGCATTTAGTTTTGAAAAAATAATTCTGGAATCAATTAAAAAAAAGTTACTCTATTGTTTCAACATAAAATAGTAAAGCGATAGAAAAACGATTGTAGTAATGAGTGTCCATGTTGAACTAACTCTTTATAACTTCTAAACTATAACAGAATAAAATAGAATCTTTTGGTGCGTTTGCACTTTTCTGATTAATCATTAGCGCAAAATTCAAGTTGAATAAAAATATGTGCATTATATTTCTGAATTTTTCGCAAAGAATTTGCTTCTGAATGATGATGTAATTTTAGTTTCATACATAAAAATTGAAAAACTGAATACATTGACTGCAACTTTGAGAAAATCTTAAAAATAGGAGCGAACTATTATAATTACTCACATAACATCGATTAATTTCAAAAATGATTGTTTTCATCTTAATTTCCTTTCATTTCTTTCTCCTTTCCATCATTTCTTCTCCTCTGACAATAACTTTCGCAAATTATGCAACCGCTATTAAATTATTTTTAAAATATTGAGGAAAATAGATAAAACAGGTTGTGACACAGAATTGTTACGAGAGTTTGTGATAATATTAACACTACTTGGGACAGCTGCAATAAACGAAATTCCGAATAAAATTATTCTCTTAGCAAGCGATGTATATTTCTGAAGAACTTTCAACATGAAGATGCTATATGGGAAGTTGCACAATTTGCGGAACGAATTTGAAAATTATGACTGCTTCTAAAGTATTTTTGTCTTCAGAGAGTTAATTATGAATCTCTTTTTTTTAATTTCGTCAATTGCTAATGACAAATTCTAGTCAAGAACTAATTTAATTGTTTTTTTGAGAAACAATTTTCAGTACTTCATGGTTTGTTACTTGCAAGCATATCTATTCAGGTAGTCACACAGTATAAAATAGCTTTCACTGATTTTTCACTCAACAGTTTTTAACTTTACTACAACTTTCAGTGAATATATTTTACACTAATTAGTATCAAATAATTTATGCCAAAACTTATTATCATGTATACCTTTATACAACCAAACGATACTTTTTTAGTTGAATATAAAGATATTTTTATCATCGGATCTAACAACAAATTGTTCAAATTTAATTGCACAAATATTTTAAATCATTGCCGTCTTAGACGTAAAAAGTATGACAATTATTTAACAATTATAGATGTGTTATTTAAAGCATTTGTTTCTGTAGTAATTAAACTTTCTTTGATCTTTTTGTTATAAAGTTGTAAATTATTTCTATCCTTTTTGATAAATTTTTCTCGCTAATTTTCTTTCGTTTACGATTCTGTTATTCATTTCAGTTGGTCGCAGATCAGCATAATGATACAACCATTTGTTAGCGATTTTTGGCTTGTTAGACTTTATAACAAAAAGAACTTTCAACTTAAAGAAGCCATACAAAAAATTTCACAATTTGCAGAAATTTTTCAAAATTTTGCATGATTTTTTACAAATTTATGGTTCTTGAAATTGAAAGGTATTTTATAATCATTATTCAGTACAACAATGAAAAACCAAACATGAAATTTTAATGTCTTTCTTTCCAATAAATTGCAAGAATCATTTTCAATTACTGAAGTAGCTGATAACAATAAAATTGAAAGCAAGTAATGATTCGCATTGAATAAAGAATCACTTTCATTCTCCATTCAGTGATTCATTTGGTTAAGTATTATTATTATTCCCCAGCAATTTCACTATTTCATACAAGCGAATCAAATTTGTATGAGTTGGACCCTTTCATTACCGCATGCTTAAATCGTTTAAACCGCTTCGTTTATTTCGTTCATAATCATTATTGCTATAGAGATTTTCTTTAATTACTTTTTTTTCATTTATAAAAAATCACTGGATTGATTTGATAGTGAAATGGAATCCGTCTGAATAATAATAAAAGTTTAATATCGGAAACATTTAAACAAAACATGCTAAGGTTTGCGCTCCCAAACTTTTAAATCGGATCCGCTTCTTTGTTAATTTTTGACAGTGTCATACTTCGCTGAGTCTCTTTCGCATTTACTAAACAGATCTGTTTTACTGTCAAGAACTTCAGAAACTGTTTAAATTCCACAAAATTGTAGTTAGTATTCAAGAAATGATATAGAAGGGAAGAAGCGTACCTGAATTGATCGCGAAACAAAGCAGTAAATAAAATAGCATCTACCAGCATTAGTTCTGTCGTGTGATATACTGTACGAGCAGTTAATCAGGCTCACAAAGTTCTTTTAAAAGCCAATTTCCAAAAAATGAACTTTTCCAAAAAGAAAGCTGGTTATGAACTATCGTTTTTACCTTACTGAAATTGACACTCTCAACACACAATGCAATAAAATGAAAACGATAATTATCAAACTTTACTTTCTCAACAAATCAGTCACTGTTGTGAAACTCTAAAACTAATAGATAGATTTTTGACAATATGAAGTACGAAGTAACTGACTAGCCTAAGAGAATGGACATACCAAAGGTGGATATCAGAAGATCAAAATCAGCTGCAAACCCAAGTCTCAAGAGTGTAGAAAAGTCCTCATCGATAAATCATCTCAAAACCTATTTAGCACGTTAAAGATAATATCATATACAAACGGAAGCATAAGACATTTCGTAAAGTCATACAGAAGTTGCGAATAAAAGCTTTATAAAACGAGTGCGCCTACTATATTCATCGTCTCATCTCTTGAAAATAACGGGTAAACAAAGAGAGAAAGTCAGAAGGTGAGATTGACATAAATATGATAACGATAAAAGGTTTGCACAGCATAACGAACGAGATCACTCATGTAACACAAAATATTGCTGTCATTATCTTCATGAATACATTATAAATCTGAAAATTGTTTAAATCGGTTTAAATCAGCTTAATTATTGGTTTAAATCCGAAATACTAGAAGTTTACTATTAAGAAGTTTGTGAAGTTAAACGGCGCTTCTTAGCACACAGCTGCATTGGTATAGGTCCTTCATTTTACAGAAAAAGTTACTAATAATAATTTATTAATTCAGTTTCATAGTAAAGTCAAATAGATAAGTGAAATATCAATCTGAAGGTACAAAATTAGATAACTTAAAAACTGAGTTCAGGAAAACTGAAAAAAGTTGTTTTGTAAAAATGGCAGGAAGCATTTTTTAAAATTTAGGTCTTAAATGGAAAACTTGAAGTGCAGTAGTTTATAGTATCACAAGTATCTGATTTATTTTCATCTCAGTATGCTAAGGTCTATTAACATTGGTGGTCTTTGCTAATCTATATCTATTGATTGCTGTATTTATCAATATTTCCTTTTTTTGTTCGGAATTGTGTAGGGTGCTGTTTTGAGGATTTAAATAAGTTATATTGTTTACATAGTATTTCTTATTACCTCCTGATCTGATGCTCAGAAAATTTCAGAAAACAAATATGTTCTTTCAGTCTTTTATCATCAACTGTGCACTTCTGAATCACTCGATTTTTTTACAATTTAGCATTACTTTTTTTGAGAAAGTACGTAATTTTTAGTTGTATATAACGAACTGTTTTTTTGTCAAAAATATGTCAGAAAAAACTTCATAGTTTATAAATATTAAAGTGAATTATGGCGCAAAGATTTTTCAAAAATCTTTGCAAGTAGTTATGAAGTAGATATATTGGTTAATTCATTATTAATATCACTATGGTTATTTCGATTTTTCAAAATTATAAGTATTCGTATCAGTTTGACTTTATGAAATGTATTGCACCACCCAACGTAATTTTTACAGAAATGCCTGGTTTGTTATCACAAATTATTTACCGTTCTCATATTCGAAAAATACTAACTGTAAGAGTTCTCCGTTATTTGTATAAAACTACAGCACCACTTCAATCTAAAACTGAAACTGCTAAAAAAGCTAGTTTGGTGGAAAAAACTACGAGAAAATTAGATCCATTTGTTGCGGAGCATAATGAACCGTCTATGAAGTCTGTTTTAATTATATTTTCCGAACATATTGATATAACAAAATTTTTGATAATAGAAGTTTCATTTCAGATATAAGCATCATATAAGTATACATGGATTTGAATTGTATCCACTTCAAGGCCAAGTTATTGCGTGGGCTATTGCTCTTTCGCTTATTGCGTATTATGCTAGCGCGAAAGTTGAGATCGTAATGGATCGAAGTAAGTCATATTATTTATTCTAGTTATGAAATCGTCTTTTTCAGTAACCAATATATTTTGTCTGCTTTCTGTTTTATTTCACCATAGTAATCGTTGCTTTATCCGAATTCATTACATAATATATTATTCTCATATATTATGGCTGTTTTATGATATACAAAAAAGCAGAAAAGTATGGAATATAAATATATTTAATAACACGATGGTTGTGAATAATGAAAGTTTTTAAAGTATATTGAATCGATATTTTTTTTCTATAAGTTCATTTCTCCAGAATAACTGTATTTTTCAGGCTATGATAACACTCCATTTATTTGGGCTGCTATGAAAGATCGTGATCATGATTACGTCGCTTTCGGGTATCAGTTTCAAAACTCACTATAATTCTTGTGAATTTAATTTTGCATTCTATTGGTTTCCAGATATTTTCAGAATATAGAATACCGCAATCATGGTAAATCTTTGTGTTCATTTTTATCATATTAATAGATCAAATTTGCTTGTTAATTTTCCAGTTTTGAACCGCCAGCAGTACCACGTTTAGATCTTATGGAGACATTACAAGAGGAAATGATCGAAGCTGCAAGAAGACGAGGGACTCGTAAATAATGTGAAAAATCAGAACGTTAGAAAAAAAATTTTTAATATCTGCATGTACTGATTTGAAAGACATCTTAATCAACTACCCTAAAAGAAGCTGAATGCACGTATTAGATTGTTGTTTCTATTTTTGCTTTGTGTTAGGGAAACGTAAATTCTTTATGTTAGTGTATTCCAAATTTCGAAGTCACTGCTTTGGTTTTGCAATATGCATTTTAATGATATTTTCATGGCTATTCAAATAGTAAAGAGCACTTAAGCATTTCGGCCCTTCAGGCTTTATTCAACGAACAAGTTACTTCGCTACTTACATAGGCTCCGGGTGGACTACCACTCTCTTATTTTGCAACTTTGAACATATTTCTATTTCGCTATAAGTCATGCCTTATACTGAACTCTTATTCTAATCTCAAAATCTCTTTATTTCACACACAAAACTTCTAAGATACTTTTCCATATTTGAATTGAATCTTATAACTAAACCCCGTCAGAGGTAGTTTCACACGCCTTTTCTTGTCGACCTTTCTACACCTGACGTCAAAAATAACATGTTTAACTTTAACATATCTGTGATTCATTAAGCATATTATTGTGCAATAACAATAGTTTGTTTCTATTGCTTTTATTCCCGAATTAAGACTGAAATGGTGCATACTATCAATATTCACCAAGATATCACTGAATACGAACCTACTTGCGTGTCATACAATCCGTTGTCAAATGACACTGTTTGATGTTTGTAATACATTTTTATTATGCAGCTATCAATAAATCTATATGCCATACTCCGGTCTTCGCATGTTTCGATACAATGAAGTCTTACAAGAGCCTACTATCTTTTTTTTTTATAGATGCAATTGAAAATAAGTAATGAGGTAGTGGAGACTCATTTTGCTCAAGATTAACGCCATACTTGAAAGACTTGATACTTTTTAGTAGCAACGTCAAGAATAAGTACACAAGCTGGTTAACATAATGTTAGCTAAGATGGATTTCTGATCTGTTGTTACAAAAGGGCAGCAACTTTTGATTGTAATACTGTTCCTAGTATTCGTTTTAAAGTATTTTTACGTTTAATTTACGTGGAGGAACCACAATACTTAGGAGTGCAGATTGTGATGACAACTTGTCGCATAACGTTTATAAAAATTTGTCACTATCCCATCTCAAATCGTCGCACGCGTTTCAACTGTCTCATAACTTATCAACTGCGATCTCCTTGTTCTAATTAGCAACGATCTCCTGAACGGGATGGGTTTGCATACGTGGCATATGCGAAAGAGAATTCATAATAAAATTTACTACGTATGCGAAGCCATTCCGTTAGACCATATTTCTTGCAGAGTAAATAATGGTCGATTTTGCACAAATTAAAAAAATACTTTTCTGACTTGAGTTTCGGTAACTTCTCATTCTTACAATCTCAATAATTTGTGGAGGCACAAATCATTTGCATCTTATTTATTTCTTCACCTTATACTTCATGGACAATGCAGACAGTAAAAGTAATAGTTTAGTTGACAAGGCAACAAGGGATTGAGTAGCGGAACATAGTGGCTGAGCAGTCATATAAACGAAAGATATTCTGTTTGAGCTCTTTGGTGGTGAGAAGCAAAAAATTGCAAAATGTAAAAGCTTTATCAGTATTCTGATCTAAGATGTATAATAATGCCAAATATTCTATTTTCAATAAATTACATTATTATTGTAATGAGGTAATTTTATTCAAAGTTCTTAGTTATAATTACCACTCTACCATTGTTTTCAGTTATTAATGTACATTCAAACTTTGTAGCAGATGTCTTTTATCTTTACCCTGTTACAGGAGAGGATTCATAATAAAATTTACCAGTTTTCCTTATTCTAATCAAAGGTAGAACAAGTAAAAGGAATGCAGACTGGTAAAAAGTTGAATGACAAGCTCTCTCCTTGAAAATAAAAATATCCGCAAACTGATTTCTGTTATAATTTCATAGAAACATTCATCATTTGACTGAGACGTTCAACTAAGTTCTTGTCTGTACTTCACACATAACAAAATCAATTTGTCCTTCAAAAACATTTACACAAAATCTAACATATTTGATGCCGACTTTTACGTTCATTTCCGGTCTTTCTTTTTCTTGGCTATTTCCGTCTTACTTGATTCAGCTTTGAACCCCTCTACCAAAATGTCAAGAATCTTTGCCTTTTTCGACTAGTAATGCAATTATGGAGGGAGGTCACTAATGTAAATAAATAATTTTCCTTAGAATGTAAAAATTCTTACTCTCATTCCTGCTTCTCTGCATATCAATATCAGTAGGATATAAATTATTTATAAAGAAAAAGCGGTTGTTCACAATATTTAAAAATCATTTCCAACTCATTTTTCTCTTCGGTTTGTCTAACTGTTTAACATTCAATTATCCATCTACATTACACTTGCATCAAAAGTTAATCCGAACCAAAATAAAATAGGCTTCTCTTGTTCTTTTGTTCCTGCTACTGCTTAATTCATGCTAGATGTATGGAAGAAGTTTTCAGCTGCTTCTGCCTTATTTCTAATGATTGAGCGAATTCTTGTAGACCAAAAGTATTTATCAAAATAATGCACTCGCATATTTCTCTTTTATTGTAATTTAAGAGTTATCTTAGTCATATTTCAGGTGTTTTTAAATATTTTCTTTCCATTCTTATGCAACATCACTCAAATTTAATTTTTATTTCACAATAAATTTAGCTTTTATGATTGATATCAGAATACGATAGTGAAGAAATCTATGTTTCAACTTTCCCAAAAACTTTCTCATTTTTTCATTCAAAATCTAAATTCCTCTTATCGACTCTAGGAGCACTTTGCCATTGTTACAAAGTTTTATATTTGATGCAATGGAGATAAAGAGTATGAAAAGCATTGTTCATAGAAAAGAAACTTGAACAGTTTCATTTGGGATGCAAAATTGGATAAATTAAGGAATAACAACGTTTGTTCAACTATTCGCTGCAGTTCTTTTTTCTACATTCATTCTTGGAACAAAAATTTTAATGAACTTTGATAAAACTCTCGGGAAAAATATTATGAAGCAGAACCAGAGGTAAGCATTTCAAATGCTTTACATAGAAATAAGCTAATTTTCCTCGGTATCACCAATTGGAATTGATGATGGTATAGTGATACACTGAAGTGAGTTGCATATTATACTTGTCACAAAATCTATTATGTAACACAAGTCCTAATTTTTCTGCTTTACATGGAAATATCTTGGGTGCTCAAAAAACAGACTTAGACAGATATAATATTTTGCGAAATTTTTTCTAAAAAAGGGACGAAAAAAAAGGATGAAGAATAGCAGAAATACGATGGGGTTGCAACTATTTGTTGTGCAGAGAAAGTTACGAAAGAAAGTATTCAACAAATTTCCTTCAATTTTTTACATCCAAGAAAAAAACAAATTCAATTCTAAACATTCTCGACAATTTTTTCGTTTTTGTGTTAATCAATCGGAATTTAACGTTTCCATATGACTATAATAATCAGTATAAACCAAAAAAAGTTATTGCAACAAAAAATGTCTCGTTACACAGTGCCTTCTCATTATTTCTAACAATTTTTTAATCACATCTTTCATTTTTATTTATGCACACTAAGCATTAATCTTGGTTCATTTGTTCAAAAAAAATAATTTAAATTTGTATATTATCTCCAAATTGCTCAATCCATAATTTTTCGAAAAAAGAATTTCGACATTGTAGGAGCACATTATTGCAGTAGCAAATGTTACGATAGCAACAGCTGCTAGCAACACTGCATAATCACTGCAGAGGAATAAAGCTGTAACAGTAAGTAAGTCGATTCACTTCTCGTTGACTAGAAAATGTAAATACTAGAATTGCGTAGTAGAGATACGTAGTCGCTTATCGGATTTCGGAGCTAAAAGTTGGGAATCGTCCCAGACTAATTTTGTTACTCTTTGTAATTTTTCCTGCAACGCAATTAAGGCAAGCATACACACAGTTATGGCTGAAAGTTATTGCTCATGGTTCACAGGATGGTACTGAGAAGTAATTAATTTGCTGGGTTTATTGGAAATTCAGCTCCGAAATCCGACTTTGTGCTAATTAGCTTTCTTGCTTCCCTCTGCTCATGAAGCTGCTTCCCCCTCATTTCCAGTTCGCTGTGCTTCAGATTTTCCCTTCTCAGTAAATGTTTGGCCGAAAAGTACGTGCAAAAGGAAAGAAAAAAGGCTTAATGTTGTAATAAAGAATTTAGTCAAATCAAACTCATTTCACTTCATGTGGCTTTCTTCCACTTTCGATGAATTCATCATCACTAAACTGAATATTTTTTTTAACGCGACTAACAATAAAGTGCATTGAACGGCACATGTAATCCATGCATTCCGTGATACAAGCTCGTGCGATAATTAATACGACAATTAATTGGTTATGTGAATTGATCGCAACTTTTTGGCTAAGTAGATCTTGTGAGCGAACTGACCTCGCAAAGATTTTCTTATTTCTTTGTTGTGGTTTGCTTGATGTTGTAGTTCACTAAAAAAAGTCTAATTTTGAAGAATTAATTGAATATGGGTGAAATATCTATTGCTATATTGCTTGGGTTGTCTGTTCGAGGAGTTTCGCATTTAAAATTAGAATTCTGAAAGTGATAAACTTTATGCTTCATATGATTCGATGAAGCTGGATATAATGCCTTAGAAGGGGCTCATCTCATAATGATGGCAACAACATAATTAAAATTGTTTTATCTCAAATGCAGCTAAAATTAATGTAATAGAACTAATGACAATGCAATTAAAGAACATGAAATCATTTAGTGCCCCCTTTTCTACTCTTCTCCTTGCCATCTCGTTGGCATGCTGCTCGTTTGCTATCTTTAAGCAACAACGATATGACTAGCTTCGCCTTGGCAAAGGGTGTGGTAAGCATGTGTGAGGTTAGCCACTCCTTCCACACAAAGCACAACGAGGAGGAAAAACCTTGAGACAATCAACCTTACCCCTGGCAGTGCTGCGAAGAACTTTCCTTTTTTTCTCTTCTCTTCCCCAGCTGTTCTTCTCTCTCCTCTACACTTCTCTCACCCTTTTTCCGTTATTCTAGCTGCTTCTATCAAGATTCTGCAGCTAGTACAACTCTCCTCGTCTTCGCTCTTCAAGTTTTGAGGTGAAAGTGACAGGCCCAATTTGGTGGCCATTTTTGCCAATTTCAGGATTGTGTGTGTGGATGCGTTAGGTCTATGTCTATAATTGTATGTATATTTGAGAAAATAACGAGCAAGCATCAACCAGATAACAGGCCTGATTTCACATTAAATGTATATTTGAGGGGAATAACAGTATTTAGCCATTACGAAAGAGGTCTTTTACCAGCAGCGTATACAATAAAGTGAGTCATGCAGCTTTTCTTTTTCGGTGACTTTTCTTGCAAAATATCAAAATATTAAGATTTATTCAGTCTTTATTTAGTCTGTTTAGAGATATGAAAGATAAATGATAGTTGCTGATAATAACACTTGAAATACACTAACTACATGCAAGCTCTACAGTGGGTCTATTTTTTCGAAATTTCTGTTTTCATTGCACCACACTCTTCATGAGTTATTGGTCCCGCTGCTTTTTATACATACAATCCATACCCCTCGTTTTCATTCGCATGAAAATCTTGAAGCAATCAATAGTTGCGTAGTTGAACAGCTGCCAAAGTTTTATTATTACATTACTTGCTTATAGTTTTTCAATGATAAACGGCATAATAGACCAGAAAACTTTCCAGATATCTTCATAAATCGTTTGTCTTGTAGTCAGTTGTTTAATTACATATTGTAGATTGATGCTTACAAAATTTGCTCTGCAGAGTTAATTTTTTATCACTAATTTTTATTTTTTATTTTTTTGTCATGTAAAATTAGTGTTCTTAAAATGTTTCACGCTTTATAAAGTTAAGTTGATCATATGAACTCGTTGAGCAGTGATTTGAATTCCTCATTTATGTGACTCATTCTCAGTGTAGTAGTGCTGCAATCTATCACTTTACTGGAAAATGTTTTATTTGGAATTTGTAGCCAGTTCAATAACCATGTGCTCTTTCTATCCTTCTGATAATCATTGTCTGGATAAGTGTTCTCTAACTGTAAGTGATGCGTCATTAAGTGGTCAAACACTCATTAATCATGAAATTAAATGCAGTGAGTGAAATTTCATACTTGTCTTGAGAATGGTACATTTTTACAATAAATTTACTAATATCAAGCTTTCGATTGGACACCAGTTGTAACCCCTCTGCGGTGGCAGTCTCAGGTTTGTCCAATGCTTTTCATTCTCAGCAGGTCCTTTGGTGCCTGTTTCACACCTTTTTTAACTAAATTTTCCACTTTCCATCATTCCTATTCCAAATGACTCTTGGCTAATTTGTACCCCTCCATTTTGTATATAAAGTATTCAAGTGGTGTATGGTAATCTGTGATTAAATAGCCTATTAAATTAAGCTGATTTTTGGATTATCATCTAGCTTTTCAAATGTGATTTGATCTAGTCAGTTATCTCATAACTTGTTCTTTTTGATTAATTATTTTAAGGTTACATGGATTGTTTGAAAAGTTCTGTGAAGAGTCTTGCTAGAAAATAATAATCCGAACTTCAATGCATTTATTTTGTTGATGATAACAATATTGTAAAATTTTTAACAGTACAAATATACAGTCTTCATTAGAACGCAAATATTAGAAAAAAATGGTTTCAATTTTTATTAGAAATATTTTCGTACTCTATTTGTCCAACAAAATCCATTTAGAATAGTATAAAGGACTTAATAAACAAATACTGAGGAACTCTTGATTTTAATAAGCACGGGTATTTCTTAATTATAGACTTTTCGAGTTGCATTGAATCATATTTAATATTTAAACTGCATCTTATTTTTAAATACTATTTGTGTGGTATTCTCGTTTGTCTTCTCTCTTTTTTGTTCTTTGCCGTTCTATAAGTCAGCAATTTATATCATGTCACAAAAAATCTGTCGCTAAATGTAAGAATTTTCAAGTACTTGTATTTTTTCTTTTTAAAAAAAAATACTGTTTGTCAGCTAATTTTTCTGCACAGGAAAAAGAAAAACTGATTTTAAAGATCGTTTGTTGATGTGAAGTCAATGAAATGGCATGAGAAATGTGCTCATTTATATATCAAATTTTCGAGCTGCGCATATGCACAAATTTTTTCTCAGTATTCATTACATAAACCGATTTCAGCGTTTTGGAGTTGGGAATATGCAGAAAATATCTAGTTTCTGAGCAAAATATAGTACTTTCAGGTGTTTCAAAGATTATTGGATAATGTAACAATCTGCTCATTAGCTAGTATTTGTTCAAGGTAGGAGCAGAATGATTTTTACATTTTACTGCTCAGCACCGTATTTTGAAACAGTCACCGCGATGATGTTGTATTATCGCTATATCATCGTACCTCTAATTCTTGTCATTCAGCTAGTTGACACAGTAACGTGTCCACTAGAAGCAACGGGTTCTGGTAGTAGCAGTGCTAGCACTAGTGTTTCAAATAAGCCAGCGATGCTTGCAAAGCGGAAAATGTGCCCAGATTTTAAAGATAGGGAAGAACAGAAGTATTGTTGTCCATCACATATTGTACCAGGGAGTTACTATTGTTGCTCCCAGGAACATCTCTATCGTATCGAAGCGGAAAAAGCTGCTGAAATCAGACGACAGTTCATCAAAAAGTAAGTTTTCTCAATTTCTTCCCCTAAATATTATCAAACTTTATGCATTTCGTTTCCTGTCCTTGAGAACATTTCATTTTCTTGTTTATTTCGTGAATTTCTTGCATTTTCTCTTATTCTTTTTATGTATTGCATGATTAATTATGTATCAGTAGCTCAAAATACTTTAAAATATTTCTTGCAAACTAGATCAAATGGATTGACAGATCAGTATAGAAATACTTATATAAATGTTGACCAGTTGCTTCGTTTTTGTGTTTCTCGTGTCTTCTGCATTTCTCTTTTCCATTTCAGACTGGCGTAGATTATCATCCTTCTTGCGAGAAATGACCAAACCAGTCAAAATATTCTGTTCCGCTTATGTTTTCTACATTTTCTCATCTAGTGTACTTTCTGCTTTTCCTTCCAGTCATGAATTTTCCAGTGCATGCTAGCACTAGTATGAACGTAGCAGCTTCATCACTGTCATTGACTGCACTGATTTCCACAGATATACTGTTGTTTCCCTTAAAGACTGCTCGTTGCATTTTATTGGTCTACTTAGATATGATATGATTATTTATGTTTCAGTAGCTCAAAATACTTTAAAACATTTCTTGCAAACTAGATCAAATGGATTGACAGATTAGCATAGAAATACTTATATACATATGCTACTAATATCCTTACAAAGATATAAGTTGAATGTTAGCAAAAATGTATATATCAACCCAGTGCCACATTAAGGCTTTTTTCTTTTCTTTCCTTGTACTAACTTGTGCATGCTATATAAGCTCTTTAAAAAATAATTTCAAACCCCAGTTTATCATATTAATAGAATTTACTCGTTGTCATATGTTATCAACATCATATTTGTATGTACGGGCAGCAATAATATTTGTTTATTCATACTTATTTCATTTACTTCCGCTTATCTTTTTGCTATCATTAGTGTGATATCATATCTGTTGACCTCTATAAATAAATTTTACCTCTGCAAAGCATGTTTATTCTGATTCAGATTGTTCCAGTGCGGGTAAATTGATTTTATTCAAAATTTGCTGAAACATTAAGCGTTATGAGCTGTGGAATTAGAATAAAATTAACAAAAAAGACAAAATATAAGCTAACGAACGAGGGTAAATAAAAAAGGGTGTTGTGTGCTGTTAAGATAAATGCAACTTTTAAAGATCATGTAAGAGTTTTGTTAAAAGGTAGAAGAGCGAATTTCTGCAGCAATTTGTAAATACCTTCCGAATAGATCCTTCATTTTGATATGCAAAAACGGTTTTGCAAGATATTATCAGAATTAAATCACATCGTTTGCGCAAATATAAGATACAAGGTCTAAGGATTTTTATAATCATATCAACAATGAGAATTAACCAAACTTTTAGTATGAAGTTAAAGGAATAGGTTTCAACAATAAATGAACAATAACATTTATGGAGTTTCATAACATGAAATATTTTGACTACGGCACAGATCTGAGTAAATTTCTCTGATCCTCATCATAGTTTTTTCGTAAATTTGAGTTTTGGCAGATTCTTGATCTAGCAAACTCAATGTTGTTCTTAGCAATTATTTTGTGGTAGATTTACCTGAAGGTCTTGCAAGCTTTTATTTCAGTCAGTTGTATAGAAAATAAAATTATGAAACTTGCTTTCTTTCAGGGTTGATTCGCAAAGCAAATCCTTTTTCGTGACAATTATGATAGGTGAAGAATGACTAGATAATAAATAGTTAATGAAAATATTTTCGAATAATGCAGTAAAGTTGTTTGTCGCAGTTGTCAAACGTTTCGAATTTCCTCCTGAAATTTATTCATTCTGATATCTCTATTTCTAAGAGTGAACTGAATATTGTGTTACCAGTTTTCTGATTAAACAAGTATCTTCACTTTTTGATAGTAAGAATAATTATTATTGGGCGATAGGTTCTTGTAAATACACGATATCGATGGTGATATATCAGTTATTCTGTCGTAGTTTATATGAACGAAAATGATTTGGTGTAAGCATTTCTACTTTGTTATAGACTTTATTTCCCGGAACATAAGAATGAGTTTTAACTGGTCTCAATGATTGAAGTGATTGTTTCTGCCGAATCGAGTACATCCTGCTAATTGTCATTAAGCTCATCCAAAGCTACTTTTTATATATAAGATATATATATAAAGTAGTTTTGGATGGTGGGATTGTAAAAGGCGAAAAAATTTGCATATATGATGCTTACAGCGGTAAAAGTAAAATGTACTGAAGGAAAGAAAGCATCGAAAAAGTAAGAAGGCCAGATTTGAGGAAGTAACAGTGAGTAACAACGAGTGCTCACAGGTAAGATAACACCGGAAAAATATTAAATTTTTGGAAAACTATAGATGTCATGTTTTTAGTCTGGCTTCTGCCATCTCTTAATTCCTTTAAATTGATATTAGCGTCAGTCAGAATTCGAGTTGCCTTGTTGAGTACTGAAATTTATTAAATCATTATTATTATGAAGTTATAATTTCAAACATCTGCTCTCGTTTGCAATGTAGTAACGGATTCATCAGAACAAAATATCTTTTTATTATATTAACTTAAAATTTTTTTGCAATCACTGCAGTTGATTTCTATGGAAATATTTCCCATATTCCGTTGAAATCATGTCCGAAATTGAGTTAGGGAAAAATCAAAAATTGAAGTGTATTTATCTATATTTCGAATATTTCATTCTGAACTTTCTTCTGTGATTTCTTGTGATGCATTCTGCTGTTTTTGTGTTAGAAGGCAATGAATAGCAAGCGCCTAGCAGTCGCTAGTACATATCATTTCTTTTGACTTCTTTTCAATCGTTATTTCTAAGACAAGTGTGTATTTTTATTTATCAGTATCAGTCACTATCGTAAAGCAAGTTTTTAAAGATCTTTCATTAAGATATCCTTGCTCTTCGTGACGGCTTTCAAATAATCTTGCCGTATTTGAAATGTGTGATTACGTCGTGAAAGTGATTTATACCTTATCTTTTAGTTAAAGTTAGTGAAGCGTTTGATATGGATTTTGCTCATTTGTGTGTCACAGAAGGAAGTCATAGGAAATCTGTCGTTTAATTTCCATGTTTTATTTCACTGTAAACTGTTTGTCAAGAAATAGGAAAATTTGGTATTGCAAGGAATTGAATTCATGCAAACGTATAAAGGATTAGCAATCATCATTTACTGATTTTTCAATCACACTCTTCATTTTACTGCTGTGAAGGAAGTATTTGTCTAATAAATACTCTACTATTGTTTTTCCAATAATGACAGAGTAGTTGTCCAATACTTTAAATTTTTATCGTATTAGCTTAGATTGTGCACTTGATTTTCAGAAAGCTGTATACGACTATTTTGGTAATGTCTGATAGACTTAAGGCTTAAAATATACTATTTTTCACTCTCCAAACCAGTCATTTTCATTTAGATCATCAGCAAGCATTATAATTAACTGACTGTAATAACTTGCTTTGTATGATTATTTTTAATTGTGACATTACGTGTTTTTCAATTCACTTTAAATTTGAGCATTTGCTATTTCCGTAGCTTCATAAATCATTACTTTCAAGTCATTGATTTAATTCAAATTATTTCCTTTTTTCTCCATTAGGCATCATTGTGTAATATAAAATCAATTTTTCAATCCTTTACCTTCGTATTATGTTTATCTATAATCTGAAATTAATATTTGTTCTGAGGAAGTTAATTTGAATGACTTAAGGACACAAAAAAGACCTAAATTAGTATCTGTTAGGGATGAAGCTTTCTATTTTCATTTGATGAAAAAGTAAGTGGCTCTATGATAATCTTCGTGTTTTCCAATATAAGTTGGTTTTCTTGAAGTTTTCAAAAATGAATGGAAGGACGAATTTTTAATTTCTTTATATCACTTGGATGCAAGAAGACGGAAGCATTAGGCTTAAGTTTTTTTAAGATAAGAATAGCTGTTAAGTATCTATAATCTGAATTGGATGTGTTTAAAAGATTCTGTGATATGTTAATTTTCTTCCTTATCATCATTATTGTTTGATCTTTATTAAGCTTAGATCAAAAAACAATAGCTGTCAATAGTGTGTGGTAATTAGTTAAGAGAATTCATTCATTTGAAGTGGACACAGATTATATATATTGTGTAGTGTCTATATAAATTATCAATTTTAATCTAAGTAAAATGATGTTCAGGAATTAAAATGAGTTGGTGATATTAAGAGATAAATACTCAACAATGAAATTATGCCACATTTATTAATAATGATTAGAACAGTATTTATTTGCTTTTAGTAGAAAATAGATGCTAATAACTATAACAGTGTGACAAATATAAAACAGTGCTTATTAAATTGTGCGTCAAATAATTACGAAAAGGTGGGAGTAATGTTAAAATATACGTGGTAATATTGGACTGCTTTATTAATGTCAAAAATTGCCGAATGATGTTGTGAGGTCTTTTGTTAAGAAATGATATTATACCCATCATAGTAAGACCACAAATTTTCGAAAATTTATGTTATCACTATCTCATCTGCTTCCATATTTAATTTATTCTTAATTTTTAGTTTTTAATTAAGCAAAGCGTTGAGCAGTACTTTTCAACTGAAGCAAAACTAACGCATAACACTTATAAAAATTAATAGAGACAAACTAAAACTTGTTTCGAGCAGCAGTCTAACCATGAAATGATCATTGGAAATTCAGTTGTCTTCATATGAATAATTTAACGCATAAAGAATTATTTGACTCTAATAAAATTTTTCTAGTTTCGTATTATGAGGTTTCGGTGAAAGATTTTTTATAACAAGCCAAAAAATTTCTCTTATTCACTTGAAAGCAAAAATTGTAAAATATCTAGTGCTCAGCTTATTCTTGGTTTAGAATAATTGTCATAGATATGAAATTGAGTCAAGTTTCTCTTTCTGTTTCTTCTACTTCAGCGAGTTTTTCCAAATTTTATTCCACCTATAAACTTGATTGAGTTTTAACTGAAGCCATTAAGCAGTTTAAAGGGAGTGGGAGAAATTTGATCAAAACAAAGGGAGTTCACGTGTGATATTGTTAACTAGTATTATTCCCATTCAAGTCCATTATTTATTATAGTATGCTCTCAAGTTCTCACCATTAATTTTGTAGACAAATATTTTTCAAAACAATTTTCATTATTGCAGATTATAAGGTCATTTTCACTGTAAACGTAGAGAGAATGTCTTTCTGATTTTATTTTTACACTTAAAATGTCTCTAAATGTGAAATGTAATTTAACGATGATCTTCAAACTTGATTTTATCTATGTTTCAGCTACCTCGCTTTGATCGTAATTGGCGTAGTAGGTACACTTATGGTATTAGTCGTTCTGACGATGTGCCTTTGTAAAAATCTTTCATTTTGTCCTATGAATGCTGACAAATCGAGTAATACTTTAATTTCTTACAACCGTGACGTTTTCATTTTACATACATTAGTTTATCACATTTCATTGATTTAAAACAATATTATCTTCCTTCAAAAAATTTGAAAAAACCTACGCTTTTCTATTTATCTACTCAAAGTTTTGCGAGTTAATTATCTATTTATATATTTCTAACGAGTTTGTTTTTTTGAGCTTGCTCAACCGCGCAAGGAATACAGCAGCGCTATCGCCCTGTAGATACCTTTTCCACAAAACATGCTGCTTACGAAGGTTTGTTACCTCTAATTTTGAATGCTTTATCATTTTCTGACCATTCAGTTTCGATGTGTAAAAATTAAATGTAAAAACAAAGATCTCCTTATAATTAAATAGCTAATTTATTCTCTTTTATAGCATCATTCAAGACGGTTTGAATATTTTTCTTCTGATTTCATTTTTGGAGGGTAAAAATAAATAGTTTTGTGTCTGAACTTGTTTTTCTTGTTTTATAATAGGTTTATTTAAAGTTTATATGACTAAATTTGTTAATTATCCTACTGAAGGTCAGTTAGTGAACTTTTAAATTAAGATAGGAAAGTTTGAGAATGCCAAAGAGTAGTCTAACAAGAAAGAAGTACGAGAAATAAGGGAACAAGAACTCTTTTAGCAAATTTCCCAAAGGAGTTTTCTGTGTGAAGCTTGCCTAGCCTGAAGGCGTCTAAAGGCTTAAAGCAGATGGAAACGCAGAACTTGTGCTTCATTTTTTTAAAGCTAATTTGCATGGACATAACTTTCAATTGCTTACATAAAAAACAAGGTAGATGAAGAGATACAAGCAAGCAAGATTAAAATGAAAGGGAAGATGTTAATAAAATGAGATTATCATCTCGCAAGTTCTTTTTTGATCCAGAATTTCCCTCTCAAAAATCCTCTCACGCTACTCAAACAATTTTGGTAACTTCATACTACCTTTTATGTTTTATGTTACTACGCTGAAAACGACAAATAATTATTCATTTTATTTGTCAATAAAGCACTGTTTTTACGTTTCATATTTCAGACGAACTGGAGTTCATACATGTTTATTCATTTAATTCAATAATTGCATTTTATGTAATCATTTCAGTTAAATACGGACAGAAATATGCTCATGAAACTAAGCTTAGACTCATGAAGCATAATTTTTTATGTAGATCATCAAATTGTCTCAAATACCTTTTTTTCGATTATCATGATCAAGTTCAGTTATTGAGCAGTGAGTAATTTTTTACTCATAAGATTAACTTCATCATAAACTATTACAAACATTGTGGCACATCAAACTATAAAAAATTTTTGATGAAATTTGGCCGTATTTGATGTTCTTATGATTTCAAAAATTTGTTTATACGCAGTCGTATCAAAATATTTTTTCGGCTTTTTATCACAATGAAAATTGTGTGAAAATTTCCACATATGCAAGATGCATGTTTTGTAAATGCAGCTCTTGCGGATGGTTTTCAACTTTTATGAATAATTATTAATAGCAAGATATAACGAAATATAAATAAGCATGCCCTCTCAAATCCTGTGAAATAAACTTACTAGTTTTGATGAAAGAACGTGATTTAATTCTAGAATCACAGATGCCATTAATTTATGATCAGCTTGATTATCTATCTATCTATACATAATGATAAAATAAATATGGAAGTTTTGACAGATCATGTGCAACTGCATGAGATTTTAGGAAATTTCCTTTGCCAGTTTATCTTAAGGGATTTGCACATGTTTTATTCAGTATTGATTGAATTGAAGTTATAAGGAATGAAGCCAGAATTGATTCTCAAGGGAAGTTAAATGAAATTTTTCCTCCTCAAAGCAATTTTATTCTTCGCTTGATTCGGTTTTCAAGTTTCTGAAATCATTTTTCCAACCAGGCTAAATTTGGAATTGAATATTCTTTAGAAGTTTTTGCAGATGGACTGCCTGCGATTTGCCAACTGCACATGAAATTGAAAGTCAATATGATAGGGTGATTTTTGCTTTTCTCTTGAGAAAAAAAAATTGTGCAAATTAGTATGGAGAATTGACTACGTTGTCCTTTGCATTTTTTTTCACTGATAAAAACTTTTTAACTTTTCAGTGGTGACAGTAAGTTTTAACTTTAGTTGTAACAGCAAGGAAACTTTGCATACACAATCATGATGCACATACATGCGCTGTTTTTGGAGATATTATGAATAGTTTCAGGCTTTCACATAATTATATAAATATAAGAAAAAAAAATGTGGAACTAAATTTCGCTTTATTGATTCTGGCTTTGGGTCGCATTCCAGCACTCTGGCTGTACTTGTCCTGCACGCAGATTTGTTGTGCTCATCGTTCTCGCTTCGTCCTCGTGGAATCCATATCGACTGTCGAAGGAGATGCTTTCAAGCGTCTTCTTGAGAACTATCGACTGGATGTATGCCTCGACGTGGTCTGATATACTGATCTCCTTCGCATAGGCGTTTTGGAAGTTCCTTACAATTCCATCCCAAGTCATTACGGAATTAATTTGGTCCTGCATTTCATCTCTGACCCAAGCTTATTAGCAAGTAGATCATATCTTCTCTTTTACTCGGTCTTGACTGCTGTTAACCTGTCCTGACTAGTGATGCCAATCTGAAGCAGGAATACTTCACGTCGCTTCTTATTGTGTATCATGATATCCGGTCTATCCGCTTTTATTCTGATTGCAGTTCTCACTTGCGTATCGACTCTGATCTCAACATTCTCATTCGTGACGATCTCCTGTACAGAATGGCTTCGCAAGCGCGAAAATGCTTTCAGACCATACTTCTTGCAGAGTCCCATGTGGATGCATCGT
>UYYF01004509.1:0-36816 GCA_900618365.1 Thelazia callipaeda
TTCTAGAGCGCTGCATTCTTCAGCTTGATCTGTTATCGTTATATTCCGTATTTTCTAGAAAATGATGCATTCAATAAATGTTATGAATTTAAACATGGAAAGGGAAAGTTAGACGCAATCCCTTGCAAATAGAACAATAATATCGATAATATGTAAATAACATGCATGTTTGAAATTTACTCTAATTTGGTATCTAAGTTTTTCCACTTTTTTTCGTAACTTTCAACAGTAGATTTCCATCTATCAAATTTGCCGTGTTTAGTTCATCAAGCACTGAGCAATGGAAACTGATGCTGGCAAATGAAAATTATAAATATTATGGAACTTCTAATGACTTCGTACTAAAGCTATCATAGTATGCTATTGAGTGTTTAGGACTCGATGTCTTCCATGATAAAATTATTGCATGGAATAAATTCAAACAGATAATTTTGTGTTGTGTTTGAAGCAAGGTAGCTCGAAATCGTTGGCCAAATCCATACCTCTACTTAAGCAACATTTTTATCAGTTCTTGAATACCTCGGAAGTGAAAATAACTTTAACTGAAAAATATGCAATCAGAAACAAGATACTAACGCTTCAGTATTTAATAAAATCTTGATCCCCATGTAAAAGCAAATATGATTGTTCATGAAATAGAAGATCACTGAATTCACGTCAACAATGATAAACACAACATATGCAAACTCTACCAGCAAGTCACAAATCATAAAGAGATCAACACAAGTAGATTAATGTGAATCAACTGAAATGACGTTTACATCGCGACACGTAACTAATCAGAAAACAAAAAGCATAAAGAAAGAACCAAAGCTGACTTTGACGAATACTCTTATCCGATACTGTACATGGAACAGACAAGAGTAAGCTTCTTCCTAACTGCACTGTAAACTGTGTTACAATTATAAAACATCGAAGGCAGCGAAAACAATAAATATTACTAAAGCAAAAGCAGAAAAAATGTTATTTGCAGCAATGTAAATGTGCCTCCATTCAACAGTGTAATCTGGTTGGGTATTGTCAAGATTTGGTTGTGAGTCATCATCTAACTGCCGTATGTAACTGGCTGCAGGATCGGGTTCTGAAAGCAGAACTGTTTCGCCCTGTACAACATTATTAATAATCAAAACAGAAAAATCCTGCAATTCATGCTAGGAAAATTCACTAAGATTACTTTGCGCTCCAAAAGATATTTTACATAACTTTGTTAGTACCGAAGAAATGAAATCTCTCTGCCCATTTTTGCAACAAAAAAAATCAAGGAAATCGTACCTATGCAACAAATGAGACGATTAATGACTTTAGCTGCTAGATAAAAATTATGTCGTGGAGGAAAGGTGCGCTTAACTCGACTTAATGCAATAGTTATCATATTTATCATTGTGCTGATGACTGTCAAGAGTACGACCGTTTCAAAAAAAGTATCTGAAATGCAATATAAAACTAATTCCTGAGTTCAAATCAAAGTTATAAGCAACAGTACTCAACGCTTGTAACCATGATCCGCCTATATTTCTCAGATAATGCACTGCGCTCAGACGCTTTTAGTAATCTGTATTTCAGTGACCGGTCTCCCTTTCATTCCATATTATATTAATCATGAAAATAATTGTTTTTTTTATCAGTAATATCTGGTATTAAGTCTGCAAGAAGTCTTCTTTTCACTTATTCTTTAAATGTGATAGTTATTAAAACCTTACAAATTTTTGGTTTGGTTTTTCCAAAACCACTTTCCGGCGCGATGGAACACAGAAAAAGAAATGATATAGTTTGTAATGAGAGCGCAAAAAGCTTGACATAAATTTGGCTGTTGAGATGACCGATTAGTGGCGAAGCAAGCATAAGTACAGTCGCGATAGTAACTGGAAGTCTCAAGGCTATTCGCAATGTTGACATTTCTTTCTTAGCGTGAACACAAATGTGAAGAAATTCCACATCTGAGCCACCCATTTTTGTTAGGCCTACAGTTTGATGCTGCAAAAGGAATGCTTTAATTGATAAACCAGGAAGTATGTCTAAATTATATTTGCTGATTCCACTGAAGATTCTTTTTAGATATGAAACTCTAAAAATCTAAATCTTTACAATGTATTATAAATACAAAACCGCATACCTCCATCATCCATGCAGAATGCTCTTCAGCAGAATTTTTAGGTTCATTAGGTAATTTCTTCATTTTGACAATTTGTGATAGGGCAATCTTGCCTTTTACTTGCATATCAAAACGAACTTTTCGACTGAAATCACCGATAGAGAAAAGTAAACAGCAATCATTCTCTTCTTCCGGATATCTGGAACTCATCTACCTGATGTAACGCTCAAAAAAAATATCAATTCTCATCACGTATAATCGAAACGAATACTACTCATTTGAATAGAAGAAATAAAGGTTTAAAATGAGCTGATTAATAAAATGCACTTGTAGTAGTCAACGGTACAAAAAGCAGGGTAGCGGAACGAATATAACGCCACAACTCTGCCACTTGAAAATATGTCAATTTCATGTACTGTCGAATAGCAACCTTGAGCTTCACTGCACTCCCTTAAAAATTATTATCACTAAGCGTAATTTCTTATTTCTATAATATTTTAAATATTTTAGCAAACAATGCGATGTTTAAAAACTAATTAGAACAGGTGAAATTTTAAATAAAAACTGATCGACAACCTAAACTGAACTAATAATATATGGCGCTATAATAGCGAAAAAATATGTTGGAAAATATAATAAAATTTTTGTAGGTCATTAACATCTACTCTTACCAAGTCTTCGGGATATAGTATATGAAATGAAGTATAGTTCATTTGCAGAGCAGCAAAATGCCTTATGAAGATGAAAAACCAGAAAAAATATGCTAAATTTGCTATGGATTTTTTGCACAGAAGTGAAATACTTCATTTCATTCCCACAATCAAAAAATATCAAGAGTCTTAATTTAATATAAAAATCATTTTACAGTAATAACCACTTCGTGTAAGCTTCTTATCAATAGTGAAGTTTAAAAACTACCAATACCGCATTCACTTAAAAAATTAAATTAGTAACCTTGAATAATACTCTTCATTGATTGTGGGTTTCCAAATATGATGTTTGTCATGTAATGTATATTCATCTATTTGCCATTCCTCTTCATTCCATTTCAAACGTTCATCTGTCCATGACTGAAGCCGCATTAATTATGAACATAGTGATGAAAATAAATTTTCATTGTCAGCGCACAACACAGTACAACAAGCATTTATAGATTGCTTAGAAATTTTTCGATAATTTCAAGACACAATATTTATGAGAGAAATTCCATAAAACAGTTACACTTCTATGAAAGAATGTATTCATAAAATACTATTTCAATAAGTATTCTATGAATAAATTCAAAGATCAGTAGCTATGAGTTTCACAAGAATTTATGATTGTCTTGAGAGCAGTAAAAACAAACCAAGTATATATCCCCGTAAATACTGAATTGGGATGAAAGTTTCTGTATCTGAAATAAGAAGTACACATTAAATTAAAGTATCCGTGGTAGAAACAAATGATTAGACCCACCAATTCGACACGTCTTACAATGACGTGGCTGACTGTAATGGTAAATACATCATCACTTGTAGTAGGAGGTTCGTCCAAATACAACCTTTAAAAAGCATATATATATGATGAACTTATACAACGACCAAGAATTTGAATTATAAATAATATAACAAAAATTTGTTGAACTGCCAGATGAACAATCAAGAAGTGTTTGGTAATGATTTATGCATGAAGAGTACTAGCAACTAATAATTGTACAACGGTTTTCTTAAAATGTTCAATCACAAATTTATACGGCGAGCACAAATAGAAATCAAACTAACAAGCGAGGATCTTTATAAATCGACTTTGCACGATGCAACAGAAAGTAGTAAATGCAGTCTTCCAATTTTTCAGTAAAACCGCTGGTTGAGAAATCTTAAAATTAGATCAAAACTGTTATTATGTAGTAAAATGAAGAAAGAATTACAATAAAGCTTTCATATCGACTTTTACACCAAATAACTCCGTGAAAATTTTTCTGCTAAATAAAAAATCGTCATTCCTCGATTCTTTTCGATCATATTAATGGAACGTTCAATTACAAATAAAATTTCAATTAATAAAACAGTAGGACTTTCCAAATAAAAACTAAAATGATCAATAGATAAATCGGTTATAAATTTATTCAAAGGTGTAGAACCTGAAATATTGAAGCGCCACATACAATCTTTTGAAGTGAGTGCTACCGCGCTGCGCATCATGAAGAGAAATAGAAGCCAAAATGATCCTTTGCAATAAACAACCACATCTTCCTCATTTATCGAACTCATGTTCAACTTCTAAGTAAATGCAGATCCAGAAGTATCCAGTCTGGTAAAGTTGCTTGCATTTACGCAAACTAACGAACGATATTCATGCGTCGCTATAGGCAACGTCCTTATATCGCCCTAATCATTTATTAGTGATGCTTTCTTTGAAATAACTATTCTATTAGTCATCTTCCATTGCTTGTTATTAAGTATTCTTTCTCGAGACACACAAAACTTCTATTCTCGGAATAGAAGATACGATCCAATTAGGGAAGTCTTAACTTTCTACTGAAAATATCTTCGTATAGACTTTTGACATTTAAGTCAAGTAGTTCTGCAGAATGAAACATTGATACATGACTGTCATAACCGATTCGTTCAAACACTATATTATTGAAACCTTTGTCTCCATCTTATCTCTATCTTTTCCATACAGTCACTTTAAAATCCCAGTGTACGAAACATGGTACGTAATACCAACAAAGTACTACCGAATTCTAGTTCAGCAGAGGACACCACTTTAAGATTTTTCTTCTAAACGACAGACTAACGAAACCATTATGTTATAGAGCTTGCTTTCAAATTCTAATTACCGCAAATAACTGTAAACAAATCCTAAACACGTAAATTCAATAATACACAGACTTTGCTCTCATACTTATAAATCATATGAACAAGTCAACTTCTGAAAGATAATATTTCTGAATAAAACTTCCTAATCAATTTGAACCAACTAAATCGGTACCACTGCTCTTACGAGCCTTATTAATGTAGACAACATCCAATATTGAACAATTAATGAAGTATGTTTTCGAAACATACAACTCCTAAGACCAATGACTTCGCAAACTATTTAGAAAACAACAAAAACATTATTAATTTAAGGAATGCAATTTATTCCTACGAAAAAATTGAGTAAGATACATGTATCGACATAGTACATTCGTGATTACAAGCCTAATAATATTAAAATAATTAACAGTAGGAGTTTATTACAACACAAATGTTGAAGGTGTACAAATTCACCATCTTTTAGTCGGTACTTCTTCTTCACCGCCTCTCCATTTCAGTTTCCATATCAATGGTCCACCAAAGTAACTTGCAGACTTACGATGAATAACCTTGTTTTGTAGACCCCATTCTGATATTCTCATGTACTGCCATGCTATTCCACTGATATATGCACAGAAACCCAATGAAATACCAGCAAGATAATTATTTTCTGAAAAATCTGGGCTTTTACGAATGGGCAAATATATAGGAGTGACACATTTGGAGGCATCAAATTCTAAAAGAAAAACTTACTCATAGTACCAAAAACCAATCCCGCTGCTGTAGATGCATACAGATGATTCATGAAGTCATCTTTATGCCTAACCATCGCTGCCCCGCTCAATCCTACACCCCAGGTAAAAGCCACTGTTGCTTAAAACGAGCATTCATGACCAAAACGAAAAGATGATAAAAATAATATGAAAAAACATTGCCACTTTCTTCAATTATTTCCTAACAGCAAATATGTAATAGATGCAGATTGAACATAAAATCAAAATAACGATTATTACACCAGTATAAAAGACGATATGTTTCTACGATATGTACTACTTTTCATTTTTTTACAGTAATACCATAAACTATGTTAAAAACTATTTAAAGATACTTTAAAAATTTCAAGATATCCAGTGATATTTGATTCACCGAAATCCATAACTTTTTGAAAACAATGCACTTAGAATAGAAGCGATGACTTCATTAAAAACTGACCTGGAGTTGGCAGAAGTCTGCAATATGTCTTAAGTATTGACACGGGTGTGACTGGGACAGGCTTTACCTCGTAGCCTCTAATGTGCAAACCAGTATATGGAACTACTAAAAAGTGTCAAGCTCTCAAAATTATAGACAAAACAACACTAAGAAATGTGAGGACAAATACATCAGTTTTATAATGAACTAATATAACAGGGGACACAAATAAGGGAATAAGCAACTTACTTTTATGAAAGCAAGAATATCCCAAAATGATGAATCAAAACTCACGGAGAACAGCGACATACTGAGCACAAGCTAGTCCTTTTATAATTGGATCTTCATTAAGTGGACTGTTGAAAAATCGAAAAGGTTTTGGTACCCACCATGGAGTTTCAGGACGCGCCTAAATATTAGTGTCAATCTTCCTTAAAAAGACACAGACGATGGAATGCAATTTAAAAATACCTATAAATATTTGCTAATTGTATTTAGACATGTCAAATATGTGATATAACTGATTATTTTGACCAAACTTACTAGTACAAAAAAATTTCCTAATAATGCAAAAAGATTTTTGAACTGTACTCTTACCTTAAGAGACGTACTTACATTCAAAAACCAACCAAAAACTCGTGATAGTTATTGTTGGCTCGCATTACTTTTAAGCCACTGTGGATATACCAAGGGCCTTCGGTTAATTCATATTTTGAAGCAATGTCTTTATACTGTGTTGAACCTCGATAAATCTAAAACTAAAAATGAAAATATGCTAAATTAGGCTTCACAAACATAATCCACTTCACCGACATGCAAACTAACATAATCCTTGTTAGTTTGCATGTCTCTCTTGTCCTAACAGATTATCTAGTCATTTATCAGTAATTTTCTAACAGGATTTTTTGCAAGAAACCTATTTTAGTTAATGAAACATATTTCAAAATGTTTGCTAGCCTGACCTTATTCATAAATGCTTCATAATTTCCCGGTTGATCAGCTTTCTGTGTTATATTCGGATGTCTGACAGAATCAAGACCTAATGGACCTGCAAGCGAAGTTCCATCGGGTACCTTGGGATCATAACTAAAAAACAATAGTTAGCAAAAATTACTCAACATTATAAAATGAACACGGATCAAAAATTTTTAAAACGATAACTATTATTGAATAAAAAACTAACTAATCAGGATCTAGCTCTCGTAACTGTGCTTTTGCTGCACCCAGTATGCCCTTTTCTGTTAACTGATCGGTCCATCCCAATTCTGTCCACCATGCTTTGCGGGACTTCGTTCTAGAAAAAAACAGTTCATAAAACCATGAAGGCAATTTCACATCTTGTTATTTTCGATCAAACAATGAACTAACTCATCACGTCGATCCCAGCGTTTGTTCCAGTATCCGATCCAAGGGGGTCTGGAAGGTACGTACATGGGCCGCAATGTCTTTTCTTCATTCTCTTGTTCCATAGTAGTATTACTTGTTACTGAACACTGAAACATAGATTAACTCGGTCCTACTTAAGTAAAGTTTAACATTTAAATGAAACTAGAGCCATAATTACACGAATATAATCGGACAAGTCCAGGATTTAACCAAACCGACGAACGGAACTATATACTCCACAAGCTATCTCGCACAACTTCACAACTTATTAATTCAAACAATTAGTTTTGTAAACTGCAGATCAGAATAAATCCGATCATTTAGCTAAACTTCATGACTCACAATGAAAATCGTACGTCTCGACTACAAAACTTACCGATTCTTCAACAATCAATTGAAGATCTTATATATCGATACTTGAATTCTATCAGAAGCCTAGGTATGAAGCAAGTTTTGATTTTTAGAACAATTTACAGTAGCATAATTATATGCAAGAAAAAACATGACTGTTCATGATGTGCACCAGCAGAGCTTAAATCTTATTTTAGGGAAAAAATTTCATGTTATTATCATTTAAATTAAAATTCCGGTTATTTTCAAGTAGCTATGTGGTATATTTCAGAGTAAAATGGAAATTTGATTAAAAGTTATTAAATTACTCTCATGTAAACATGAGGCGAGTATTTTAATTTTTTTAGTAGTCTCTTGATTTCTTACATTTTGGTATGCAATAGATATTGTCTATTTGCAATTAAGAACTAGAACATAATTTTTAAAATAAAAATCATAACCTTATATTGAAAAACTCGAATATGAAAAATAATGGAAATGAGAAAATATTTTAAAACCTAAAACATTTACTTTCAAAATTTAAAAATGAAACACAGTAAATAAATTTTCGAACCAAAAGAGCAAATTACTGGACAGTGTTCATAGTTATAGATATATTATCTTAAAAATTACATCTTTTGATGGTAAGATTTTGTTAACCAAATGGTACACAATCATTCTGTAAAAATAATTCTGCAGCATAATTTTCAGAGCAGTTCTTGTCGATTACAAAAAAGTTTTGCGCTATTACTGCCATGAGAGTTATGAACTTATACCATTAGTAATTGTAATGTTTAAATGAGTTTCAGGCATTTTTAAGTATTTATATATATAAAATGTGCTCATACAGGTGTAATATGTTGAAATTAAAAACTAAAATCATACGAAGAAAATGCTCAATATAAGATATTTATTTACAAATGTGCAAATTGCAGAACGCATATTGCACATGCAAATTGCAGAGTGCATATTGCACATTGCACAAATATGCA
Source organism: Thelazia callipaeda (assembly GCA_900618365.1). Lineage (NCBI taxonomy): Eukaryota > Metazoa > Nematoda > Chromadorea > Rhabditida > Thelaziidae > Thelazia > Thelazia callipaeda. The sequence goes on from UYYF01004509.1 coordinate 8,772, forward strand.
AATTACTGCAGTTGCATAGTTGATTGTATGAGAATAATTCATGATAACAGTCATAGTGAAAGCTACGTGTGTGGTCTTGGAGACTTTTCGTTTCTGCATATTCTTTTGCACCTTTCACCCTCTTCTCAACTTATCAATCACTCATGTGATAGTTAGAGATACTAACTAATATTTGTTCGTTTCTCTTGGCTATATTAGAGAATATTAATCCTAAAGTGATAAAACGTCACAGCAATTTGATATTGAAATTTTTAGCGCTTTTATTGCAATATATCCTTTGAACACATCAAAGTTATCAATACTTTATTAGATATAATGCATTACCTTCTTGTACACTTCCACTGCATCAACTTCTTCGCGCATTTTATGATTAGTTAGTACAATAAATTTTGATGAATACAATTTATTATGAGAAAACACATTGGCCGGAAATTGACGTTCATTTCAGAAGTATATAAAATGCTGACTTTTTGTTTCAAATATTGAAAATTTTTAGAAAGTAATGAATAAAACTATGCAGATTCAAGTATAATGATTGGGATGATCATAATTTCATTCTTTGCTTCTGTATAACAAAGATAGTTGAGAAAGCAGTTAATCATGGATGAATTTCATTTTAATCTGAAATAAGAACAAAAAGGGATTGTACTATTACGATTGATACTTTACGTACGAATGGCAGCATGACGTATTTTAGCCTTAACTAATTTGTTTTTTGATTTATCGTGTATATTTTATGCAACGGTTGACTTAGCTTTGCAAACTACAAGTTATCTCATGTCTCGCTTATATTGATCAGTTGAATAACAGTTTTTAATGAATACGAAATAGATCATCTATTGTACCAAATATTCATGCATAAGCATTGCATGACTGACTTCAAACTGGGTAATCAACGAAATTTAGAATCTATTTCTAAAAATTTTACAGTAACTTCTGAATATAATTAGGGACAATGAAAGTCAAGGGAATACTTACAAAAGTGAAATTTCGAATATATATACATGACAGAAAAACTTTCATTAATTATTTTGATTCGTATTAATTCTTGTTTCAGATGATCTTGTATGCAGTTATAAAATTACTCATTTGTATTTCAACTATATCGGTATTAAATATTTCCTGTGATGTTAATGCTTTTTCATCTACTACGAATGAAGAAGATAAGTCTTTTCTTTTTCAACTGTATAATTTTTGCAGTTATTTTCGATATCTTTTCAAGTTTCTAGTCATATGAAAAGCTTTCAGAAATCATACTGATCTATAATTTTATCATAAGCACTCAATCTGAACACCATAAGATTTAATCTTGAGCTTTACCTCATGATGTGATAGCGAGAAAGTTGTTTAAACGTGATATTTACTCGCTTCATCTTTCAATGATGGCTCGATGTTGTTCACATGTTCATAGTCATTGCTGTACAGAAGCAATTGATTTTAATAAGCTTCTCTTGTGTAAAGATATGACATTGGATACAAAAATCGATGTCACACGATGTATTCAAAAAGTAATGTACGATAAATATGAAGGAAATCACGATAATTCAACAGGTAAGTGAATAAATTTATGCTTTGTACAAAATAAAAACAGAATTAAGTCAGAATCACGTTATAGTTAACACTGATAGTAAGTGCAGCTTAGGATTCGCTCTATAGTTGTACTCGACAAGAATTCATTTCGACTAGCTAATCACCCTTTACTTCTGTAAAGTTTCTAAGTTCAAAAAAATTCTCGAATAGAAAAAATTGATTGCTAAGTTGAAATTTCTTTTTACATTCACATATATTACTATTGAAGTTAGTTATGAACTGAAGAAAAAAAACAGTGCTTAGTTATACTTTTGCAAATTCAGAAAAAAAAATTTTCAGGCTAGAACTTTGTATTTCAGATGTGATCTGTTGCGATGTATTTGCCAGTGATAACAACGATGAAAAGGGACGTTGTCTTTCAGAATGCATGGCAGTAATGCAATTAATTGACTTCAGTATTGACGAAAAGTTGGAAAAAATCGAGAAATGTCGAAAGAAAAATCCATTATTCAAAGTACTTTTCATTACAGTGTGCTGATACTGTAGAATATCTTTTGAAAAGTAATTTGTTGGATTAGTTGAGCTGCGCTTATTTCAAATTTGATCCTAAAATGTTGCATGCTCAGTCTATCTAGTTGAGTTGAGCAATGAAAAAGTTTTTGCAAGCGATCAAATATGTGAAATTTTGATAACAAAAAATAAATGATTTTCTTATTAAGTAAAATATAGCAAAAAAATAGATATAAAATATAAGTGAAATAATTGTAAAAAGAAATAAACTTAAAAATAAAAAAAGAAATCACAATGTTAATTAGAGATAATTTCTCTGCATTGGTCATGAAAGAATTGATGATTACAGTGAGCAAAAAAATAGCAACGATTACAATAGTTGTAGTCAGATGGAAAAAAGTTGAGCAACAGTAGCAATTTATATTTGTGATGAACAATGCTTGAATTTGCAATGAATTGTAGTGCTTCAAACGATGCATGAAGTTGTTGTGGAGTGACGAAAAGTCGGAAAGCATAAATTATGCACAGGAATGCTCTGTGAAATGGAAAATGCTGCCCGGAAAAATATATATTGGCCAAGAAATTAAGTGATGCATCACTGTTATAATTATTAATAATTATGCATATTTTTATTTTTGCAGTTAGTGACAATATAGTTTTAATTTACTACCACATTCATTGATACAAGCAAATATTAGCGACAAACTTGACTACTTATAAATTAAATTATCGAAATCAAATTATTTACTGCAGTTAAATCATACAAAATCAGTAGAAAATTTTCATTTCCAATAAGTCCTAATAACAGAAATAATAATAATAATAACAATCAAAATTGATATGTTCTGTTTTAATCTTGAATAGGTAATTCATGGGGTCTTATAATGTATGATTTAACTGCAGTAAATAATTTGATTTCGATAATTTAGACAGTAATATATTAAATTTATTTCCTCATTATTTTGCATATTATTTCGTATACAAAAGACTATATTAATTTAGCAAATAAAATAAATATTCAGTAATATTAGTTGATTTTAAACTTGAAAGTATTTACAGGATAAAAAAGTGAACTGGAATTTGAGTAAGAAATAAATATATAGAAAAGATGATGATCTAGTAATTGTAATGATTATTTCAGCCAAATGTTTGCATCAATTTTTTTAAACTTCATTTTGCTTTTTTTGTTCATTAACTTTGTCAAGTTTTAAGAATAATTTTGTGACTCTTTTAATCTCTGTTATTTTTATCAATCAAACAATTGATTTATGTACCGAAATTTGTGTCAAAAGATGAAATCTGAATTGCCATTTCAATCTTCGTGTTGTTAATGCCAAAAACAATCATTACTGTCATCATCATTGTCATTATCTTCATCATCCTTGTCATTATCATCATCATTTTCGTCATTATGATTGTTTCACGCAAGTGAGTGCGCTATTTTGCAAGTACTTGCATCGTTGTCTCAATAAATGCTCTAGCAAACGTTATCATTCTAGTTTTGTCTTGTTGCAAAATTAAATCGAACCTCTTTTCGCACATCTTTCCTGTTCTGTCTTTGCATGGTGATTCATTTCGATACATTACACATTGTTAAATGAATAAATGACTGACTGATTGATTGATTGATTGAATTGATCACTAAATGGAACCTTGATCGAATTGTGATCACTTTTCAATTAATTAAGTAACCAGTCAGTCATTCATTCATTCTACTTTTATACTGCACATTTATTTATTTATTTAACCTTCTTTTCATTTACCTCTTCCTTATCATATCACACACTCAACAATTTTATTTTTCCCCTTCTTCTTGTAGTGCCTTGCACATACGCATATGTGCAATTTATACGTTGGAAGGTTTCATTTATGCACTTATAACGTTAAGAAGTGTTCGTAATGAGCTGATAAATAAGTGTTGAATGCGTCAATTGTATATTTCATTTTTGCTAATTAAAGCTTGCAGTTATTTGCGTGCACTTTCAGCTTTTTTAGTCTATTTTTTAATGCAGTTATGTTATACAACTTTTATCCATTATACGCATGCTAATTGCTTCATTAATTCTGTATGTTTGTAGTTAGGAATGGATTGATTTTTGCTGTTTTCACCAGATATATAAATTCCAATTTTCCTTCTTTAATATTCTTGATATAAGCATTGCTTGCATCGTTTTATCTCTGTTATTAGCAGTAAAGCTTTTACTTAATGTTTTATTCAAATCTTTATTCCTACTTTTGACATCATTTTTGTCTTTGGTATTACATTTTGCATTCATTCATCTCGTTATAGAATCAGATTTCGTTGTAAATATTGAATTAATTTTTGAGTATATTATATTGAAGTGTAATTTTATAGCTGCTGGAAATGTGTACTGGTGCTCAAATTTCATCAAAAGATATTATATCAAAAATCCAGAAGTCCGACACGGTACTTATTAATACGGGAAATATTCAGCGTCATTCAGAATTGTTTCGTCGAATGTTCAAAAATTCCGCAGAAGAACTTGTTGCTGCCGTGGAATTTGAACTTGAAGGACCGAATGGACCAGATTTAGCACTTGGGTTATTTGTAATAATTGTTGCACTAAGTTTCAATTATTTCTCTGCCATACTAGCACACTCGTAGTGTTTCATCCACAGTGGAAAATATTTTAGAAAAAAGTATTACAGAGAAGATGGTACTGTACAACTTACTCGTGATTCACAAAAATGTCATCTAAATACAATTGAAAGAAATGATATGAAGACTACTTTGAAGGTTCACCTTTATTTAATTATTATTAGTCGTCAGTAATAGCAATATGTTCCGTTTTATGGAAAATAATTGATTTATACAGGCTTACAGATTTCAATTGTTACTGGTTGTTTGTTGTAAGCTGTCACTATAAGAAGTAAATAAAATTGCAGGTTTTTATGTCATCTTTAGATATACAGCAAGTGGAAGAAAGCGTTAATGCAGCTTTACAAGCTATCAACATCAAGTCACTTTCTCAGTTGATTATTGCTTTTCCACCCGAAGATAAATTTGTATACATTTGTTTATTCTATAAACTTTTAATCATAATTAGTTAGAAAATGCATTTTTTTCAAATTACTCATCAAATTTTTTTAATCAGTCACTTAAATACACATTTCATGTTGTGTTGTTTCTGCAACTAAATTCGATAAGTTTCATTCTTTTCTCTCATTACGTTGTTAACGTTTTCTTGAAATGAAATTCATGAAGACATATAATCAGTTTTGTTAGAATGTTATTCAGCAGCTTGAAATTTTTATGAAGTAAACAATATACAGGTTATGACTTCATGTACGCCTGATAGTGTGCAACAGTGGCTGCGGAAAATATCTCCATTTTGGAAATCATTGGGGAATTTGGTAAAAAGTCAGAAAGTAAACAGTTTAGGTGTAGCAGATCTTGACTATGAGCAGTTGAAGGCACTTTATGAATCCACGGATGAGTATCGACCTATGATCGATCATTACAATACTGAACATTGTTGTACGGTATGTCGAGAAATTTTAATATTCAAACAATATAATCTTCGGTAATTATGGTAGATTTGATTTTAACAATTAAGAACAAAAATATGCCTTCTTCACTTCATGACATTACCAAGACCTATATGTATTTCAATATATACACTTAATCTAAATCATGTTTTATTAAAATTCACAATTCTTTGTAATCAGGTTCCCCCAGAATTGCGTGAATATGCCAGACAAAAGGATATTCAGTTGTTAACTCACAACGATCCAAATTTGTGCACTATTGATGACAAATTAGGCATTGCAAGCAGGAAACTATTTGGAAGTGAAAAATTCAGTCTTGAATTAACTGCTCGGTATTGTTTTTTTTTCTTTAATTGAATGGAAACTTTCATTCTGAGTAATACTTAAGTCCTAATGTGTTACAAACTATCATTCAATGAATAAATGAACTTTTATTTTGAGCAGTGTTTTAGTTGATAGCATTACTTCTGTATCATTATTGTTAGAAAGCCAAAATTTAAAAAATAAAAGAGGATTTGCTGCTCTTAATGGTCTCACCTCCTGTTGTTAAAAGCTGATAAAAACGATATGAATCTTAAATATTTTTACCATAACTGCAAATTTCAGACTTACTGTTTGGTTACGAAGTCGTTCGATTATTGTTGGAAAGATTTATATGCTTAAATTTCGCAAAAACAAATATTAGAGATCTCGACAAATCTCAAACGAGAATTGTTTTTCAAAAATTTTTTGTTCTATACTTCTTATCATCCTGTGTAGCAGAAAACTTAATGGTGGTGGTTGTTTCAGTGTCCTTCTTTAGTACAGATGAAAGTGTTCTTTCTATACATAAGTTTATAGTTGTTTAAATACTGGTATGTATCAATAGAAAATTCTAAATTTTTTGTCATCATAAATGTACTGCAGGTTTTTTGTTTTTGGAACCGCTGTTTTCAACATGACTGTGGAAAAAGGAAGAAATCACTTCTTGATTCTTGAGTGATTGGAAATGTCGTCTTTTTTTTATTTTTAAAAGGATAATTCTGGCACAAACTTGTTTGTCATTGTATGTAATATTTCAATAAAAACTAGTGTTTCTGGTAAGAAATTTTTTTGTACTTAAAAATTCTGTGTTATTAATTCTTGTTCATGTAATATGTGTGCCATGGAGAATAACACAATAGTGATGTAAATTGAAAAGCGTTAAAAGTTAGTAATAAGTACCTCGTTTTTTTAATTATTTTCATATCTGAAGTAACCTGAAATTTCTGCCATATAGGTCATTTATTTATTTATTTATTTGAAGAGAAAGTTGATCAGTTAGTTGTTATCTATCAAAAGTATTTGCTATAAAACCATATGACAGCATACCGATTGTGATTAACGTGTTGTGCATGTCGTGGGTTATAGTTGCTATCTAAATCTTCAGAATACAGTGCTGCATCTATTCATATGAACTAAGTCGTCTATTTTACCAGTGGCATATAAAAGAACAGTGTTTATCCAAGAATTAGCACAAAATTTCAAATATGAACGAAATGCAATTGTAAGATTCTCTTCAGCAATAAACATGTCGAGTGCATTATTATTGAAAAAAGGAGACCGTTTAATTGGTTTCATTTTTTTTTCTATTCGTAAACATACTGCCATATCAATATCAACATAATAAAATCAAGATAGTCTATCCGTTAAAGTGGTTTGGGTAGTTAAGTTTTATTTTTTAGTAGCCCAATCATCGTTGAGATGTGTGTTGAGGTAAGTTTTAAGGTTTTGAAGCTACTATAACTGTTATTTCGATTGCCATGAAGAAGCCTTATATAAGGAACATGTATTGTAACGCACCGATTTAGTTTGTCTGAAAAAATGGAAAGAAATTACGTCAGACATCATTTATAAAATTACGCCACATATTTGCATTATGGAGCATTAGAAAAAACATAGCCCTAACAAGAATTATTGCATTCAGGTTACAATTAAATGTGGTAGTTACACTTTTATAAACTCTGAATGACTAAATTACTTTGAAATATGATAACTGTTTTAATGTAGTCATTAAGAAATCAGGCATTTGTTATGGGAAATAATGAGAATTGTAGTTTATTTTTGCTATGGCTTTAGAAGGATGGTGCTTCATGACCAGTTGGAAACCAATTTATTCAAGAAACAAAATTAGATTCCTCAAAAATCAGATAAGTCAAAAATTAGGAAGTGAAACTATCCGGAAATGCTCTTGTACAATACTAAACACATTTTAGCAGATTATATCTACACGTGAACTCGATATGGTGATATTCCAAAATTATAAATATATAAAAACCATAAAGAGTATGTAATAACTGTGGAAAAAAAAACACATCTGTATAATTACTTTTACAAAGAACACAGTGATTTAACTAGTGATAATAGGTGTCTATTATTTTAGATGAGATGATAATATGCCATAGTCATTGTCACTTTGTTAGCATCATTAGTAGGTAGTAAGATCTAGTCATGTATGTCGAGTACTTGTTACCATTACTTATTTCAATACCTATCTTGTATGTTCGTTCCCTTTTTCAGAATATGATTCAGAATCTATGATATTCGAAATAGGCATCGAAAGCCACCATAAATATGAAAAAGTATGAAACATATCAGTATTAAAAATTTATAATGCATGTATTACTGCAGCTACAATTATCACTTTATTAATACTACTAGTTAAAAAAAGTGGTATTTTGCGTTTTCACTTAACTGAAGTAATCATATAAATATGAAGTATCAATCTCTATAGCAGACAGAATTTAAATAAATAAACAAATAAGTAAATGCTTGTTTACTTTTCCAACATAACTAAAATACTTTCAGAATAAGATTATTCTCCTAAAGTATAAATACTTTAATCAAAACGTCATTTGCAAATTGAGCTAAACGTTGACAGAAATGCGTAATCACTGTTGTTAGTGTATTCGCTTGTTTCATTGTATAATAGTTCAAATAAAAATAATGATTTCAGCTTAATTCATAATTGATTGATGCTTGCTTGTTGTTAGCTTCGAACAATTTTTTCCAATCACATTTATAAGCAGTTTGAATTGATACAATTTATAATTGTATTAAAAAAATAAATAAACTGTTCAGTTTGAAGTTTAGCTGTAACATTTATTCATATTTTTTTTGTTAATATAAGCAAAAAAAGTAAAAATTTGCAAGATTGAATCTAAAAATTCGAAAATAAAATTTTGAGTTTCACAACTGTTTCTTTTTTAAGTATATCCCAAAAATAGCAGTTGTTCAATATACTTCAAAAACGGTATTAAAAATTTGCAAAGTTAGAGTGCAACAACTTATACACATATTGAATCTAATAGAATTTATTTTTTATGCAATTTTTAGACGTAGTTGCAATGAGATATCCACGTAATTTATATTCCACGTTTATTTATTATCATAATTTTTTAGAACTGGTTTTTAATTTAGTAGAATTTTGTAATGAAGTATGAGTGAATGATATAATAATTCGTACTTACTGTGATGAAAATTTTTAAAAATTTATATTTTTTTTTGCAGAATGATAAATATACGCACAATTAACGTGTGCCATTGTATGAAGACAAAAGAATTGTAAGATCATATAACCTCAATTGTATTGTTTTTCATTAAAATGTATTATTTCTTGATTACATACATTCATTTATATACATATTCATTAGTGCAATTGTATATTAATTTATTTATCTAAACTGACATATTTAGTCTATATTTAAATTTTCAGACAGCAATTATTAGATTAAAAAATTATCCATTTTTTTGAAGTAAGATTAGAAAAACATACCATAATTGTAGTATTTAATGAGTAATTAAACGCAGAAATACTATATATATATATAATCATGCAAGAAAGTGGGTGTTTGCCACAAAACTGCAAATAACAAGTTCAAAAGTAAACTGTTAGATGAGAATACTAGATTGAATTACGGATTGTTTTTATGGTGATAAAACGATAAAATAAATGTAAGAAGTGATAACAAATTATTCATTGTGATTAAAACAAGAAGTTTATTCAGATAGGAAAAATTTGTAGCCTTTTAAAGAAAGGATGAAAAGATTGAAAAATTTTGAATAATTACAATTAGGGATATTTTTGACGCACTTGCCCATCTTTCTTCATTTATACATTTGTTTAATTATAAGCATTATTTCTGTTTTATTAATACCTATTACTTCATGATTGTTTTGCTTACTTGAAGCGATGAAATTTTTTAGCTAGTTTTTTTACTCTCTTTCGATATCATATATCAACGCACGTATTCATTTGAATTAAAAGATGCATGCAATGGTCAGTTATGTTAGAATTATACTTGTGTACAGGTCACTTTGATTTTGCTTCTGAAAAATAAAAATTGCCAACATGTGTTCAAAATTTTGCGCTATATGAGCAAATTTTATGTAACCATTACTTACTTTGTTATTCTTTCTTAAAAATTTTGTCTTGTTTCCATTGTCAAACATTTTTATATAAGTAATAAGAAAAAATTAAATTTAAATTAAAGCTAAAACTTTGTCTTTTTCACATTCGCTTTTTAGTAGATTTCTTTCAAGCTTTATTTGCTGAAAATAAAAAAAGTGAAGAGTATTTTCAGCTTTTGTTATAATGCTATCAACGATATTGATATGGATGATATTTTTGAGCATACTGCTGGTAAATAGTCAAATTCATACAAGGTTTGCTGTAAAAACTGAGCTTAATTAATTGAAGTAACATAATGCAAATTAGTTTAGTGCAATTTTTATCAAACAAATTAGCTTTGCTTAAATAAATTAGTAATACAGCAAAGAAATATTACGCGTTATTAATATCACATTAATCTTGGAAATCAAATAGAGAATCTTTCAAAATGAGTTATTTCGATGAAGATTAATATTTTCTAAAAAATTTATTTGCTTGGTATTTATCTTTAAAGCATTTTATAGTTCAAAAAATAAAATAATATGCGTAATTTTTATGATTAATCAAAAACTGATCCTATCATTGATATTTACAAGTATTGATAAGTTTCGAAAATAACAAATAACCGAAATGAGTGATCATAACAAAGTATAATCTGTTAAACTTTTGTCCTATATCACACATCTCAAAAAATGAGCAAAAGTATTTAAATGAGAAGAATTAGTAAAAAGCAATTTATTCTTTTTATCTGAATTTCGAAAATGTTTAGATTATAGCGATTAATGCATATCTATAATATTCGCTGTATATAAATGCTATTTTTTCATAAAGTTCAATTATCAGTGTAAGCCATGTTTTCGGAATTTGCGTTTACATAATTATCAAAATCTTTCTGATGAGAAAAAAATGCTCCCATTGTATCAAGAAATTGAAGTATACTTTATGAAGCTTGTACTTGTACGTTGATAGCTTTAAGCGTAGATTTTGATCAGACGTTGGATTAAAGTGAAAAAATCACTTAGATTTTATAATATTACAAAAAAAAGAATAGGTAGAAGTAATAAAAGATTTTCGCTTTGCATTTTTTACTTTCTGCCTTGTATAACTGGATTATAGCAACAGTTTCATTATGACTAATTAATATTTAAAAAGCAGAAAAAATAATTATAAATAACAATATCCAGCCAACCATCATGACTTTAATTTTTAGCCTTGAATCGACAAGTAAGAAATTTAAGATATTCGAAAGTGTAGATAATCCACTGAACAGAACAACACAGATGGAGATCACCATTAGAAATGTGCGACCTGGTTTGTATTGTTATCAATTTTTTTCGACTTTTTAAATTTCATTTGAATAAGTCTCAAATTTGAGCAGTCTTTGCTTTTTGCTCAAAATTATAAATTTTGATTACAAATTATTATTTTGTTGATATTAAAAAGAACATATTTCCAGATATGAACAAAACAAAGTCAAATATATAAAAAAATCTCAATTTTAGAAGTGTCATTATTTACAGCATTCAAAATTATCAAAGAAAATTGCGAACAATATTGAAATAGAGACATAAGATTAGCTGATATGTCAACAGCAAAAGTAATAAATCTGAGGAAATAAAATAATGTCAAGGATAGAAACGATATTTCAGTTAATCTCAAAAGTTACGATTGCAACTGATAAATTTATGAATTTTCAGTCACTTCAATACCCATTACTCTATCGACAGCAGATGATTTCTCAAAATTTACCACAGTAGTTAACGATACGGATCTTCAGTTCTGGAAAGCATCTGAGAATCCATTTTCTGCTACATGGCCAGCAATCTATGATTGGAACGATATCACAGACTACATAAGTAATACAACCACTGATGCTACTAAGTCTTCAAAAATGGTTAAAACACAACGTGAAGGGTCGCTGTCACAAAAACCATCAGAATCAATCGTAAGAATTGCTATAACTAATGAAAGAAATCAAAATAAAGTCGAAATTAGTAATATTGCTGCCAGCAATATGCAACGAACAGCACCTGTTAACGACATTTTTAATTTTCCAACTACTGCCACTGCTATTACTGAAGAAACGAATCGCTATATTTTGAACGATAAAACCACACTTAATAAACCGACTGCTAGCTTTAATATTAATAATTTTGGTTCTACTGAAACAGTACTAGCATCAGAAGAAGCCACAAGTGATCAACATTTATTAGCTTTAAAGCAAAATTTCAAAGATTCATTAAATGATATACAACTTTATGTATATGAAAAACTAAATAATGAGAACAAACTTGTTCTAAAAGACATTGTTCAAAGAAATATAAAAATAATTAGTCAGTTAATACGAAAAAAATTAGAAAAGGGTTTGCAATATTCAGAGAGTAATTATTTCGGAATAGACCCGATCAAGCCAGGAAGAAAAATTTTAAGTGGATTAGCTCAGGTTCAGAAATCGTTTTTCACTTTCCCTAATGTAAATGATCGAAACTAAAATTAAAAGTATCCAGAAATTGATTACAGTAGTTAATATGAAAATTGTAAAAATTAGTTTCATATAAAAGAAAGCATTTTCCCAGTAATTTTTTATTGGATTAATAATAATGATGGAAAAAATGATGCTACAGTTTTACTTGAATAGTAACTTATTTATGATGTACATTACTTCATTGTACTCTTTTTTTCGAACTATTTTTTGAATATTATTTTGATCATTGTCTCATCTTTTTCAAATACCGATTTGAAATTTGAAAAATATTCATTTCAACAATTCTGATGTTTGTTTATTTCAGTACTAAACAATTTATCAGAAGCAATGCATAAAAAGTTGTTTAGAAGTTGAATGAGTGAAGGATTTGTAGTAGGCAGATGAACATGTTTTTAGATGATAGCATTTATTGTTTGTGTAATATTAAATGACAAAAACAAATCATACATCAAGATATACAAATTTATGTTATTTTGTACATTTTAACTGAAAAGATCTACCGAGATTAATGTCTATCAAAATACTCTGTTTATTCATGTATCTATCAAAACAAGTGTATTTTTAAGATTAATTTAATTCTAAATAAATTTCAGTTGATCACTTCTCAAAATTAATAGAACGTAAAATTAAAATTTATTACTTGTATGTCATCATGGAATGAAAAAAAAGGAACATTTTTAAACTTGAATGTTAATTAACGATGGCCAAAATAAATGATTAATAGAAAATAGACAAAATTCTGTACTGCCAGCGTTTGAAACAAACAGCAATATGGAGTTTCGAAGTAGAGATCTAAAATATTGTATTTGATGTCAAGAACAAACAAAGCAAAATTATTTAGCAAATAAATACGTCAAATTTTGAATGGTTGCGCTTTAATTTTTGTTTTTGTTCAAGAATCACGTTTTATTTTCCATGTATCGATGTAGAAAATCCAATTATTTAGCCCCGTCAACTTCGTATGATGTATGTGTATCAAGTAAAATGAGTACAGCAAACTGATTTTATTAAACTGTAACTTTGCGAACCAAATATAAATCAAAACAATTTAGTATAGCATTTTACTCATAATGAATCATTTATGGGACCTAATGCTTGCTTTTTGTTCCCAAAAAAAAATTCAGATTTCATGAATCAAACTAAAAAAATAACCTTTGGTTAATAATAATATTCTTGCAAAAAATATCAAAATATGAAGAAAATATTTGCATTACAACTTTGCATCTATCAATTTACTTGTGTAGGATTGAAATTTAGTAACAGATATATGAAGCCAAAAGCACAAAGTTAGGTCCAAAAAATGTTCCTTAGCATTTAATCATTTAATCAAATTTAGACGAATTTTGAATATTTTACAATGGTGATAGCAGAGACAAAACACTGAATAATAGCCAAATTTATAACTGTAAAAGATTAATTCAACAATTTTTCCGGAAAACTGAAGTATAAAAATAGCATTATTTACTGGTCAAACGAATCAAACTGTCTTGAATTTGTACATTATTTGTTTTCTTATGAGTGAAATCAGTGTAGATCATACAATAAAACTACTACGATAATCAGAATAATGTATTATTACTATCATTATTTCGCATATGCTTACTGAATAAAGAAGCTATTAGTTTAGTACTTAAGTAAACTATAACAACTTAGTATTCAAAGTACTGCTAAAAGCATATATGAAACATTTTAAAGTAAACCATAAAGTAATGAAAAGAGCTCGAATTCGCACTATATACAAAATTTATTTTTTGTAATTCTGATAGCTTAAGTGAGTGACGTAAGTAAGAAATGTTACCAACGCAAATAATGTCATTATGTTAACAATGCAAACAATGAAGAGATTTTTACTTGTTATAACACCATACATCTTTCTTCAAATATATTCTAGTAATTGCTGAAGTAGAAAAATATCTTCTTATTATTAACAATTTTTATTGCAATTTTTGAATTCTTTAGATTTTAAGTTTTGAACATGTGATCGTGATTTCTTCATTAAGTAATTATTATGTTAATAGATAGCAGTATCTACTTTATTAAGTGTTGTATATAAATTATAAAGTGAATAATAAGGTAAACTGTATTTAAAGAAACCCAGCACATTATGCAAGCTTTTATTTTTTCATCTAGAATAAAAATTGAATTTTAAAATATAAATTACACGTGCAAATTCCGTGTTGCATATTTCACGAACACTTTGCAAGCAATTTTGAGATGGTTAATGGCAATATGTCCTGTGAAAAGTAATAGCAAAAATTTAACGGACATTGCAATCGGTTTTTCATTCAACGAACTCTAACCAAGCGATCGTGATGATTAATGCTGTCCTACCACACTAACAATTCTGGTAATCAATTTTTATCGTTTAACGTTGTGCATCTAAAGATGAATTTTTCTTAGCACTAACATTTTTAAGTTTTCTAATTTGTATAGCACTTACAATGTGGAGTATTGTATAAGTATATATTTTAGTGTTATCCCAGGATGAATCCTATGTGGCGTGCAGAAGTTACTGTTAAGCCTACACTGAAAGAGAAGTTCAGACATGTTGAAGTGGATGATTGGGATACAGATCCTGACTTTGTTGTGCGTACTTACAAAATTAATGATTTTGAAATTTTTGTATTGTTCTACCATATAATTTATGTTTTTGAAATAATTACATTTTGAGATAATGCATATAGTGCTAGAAGAACTTTGGTAACAAAATTCATTCATTCAACATTCCTGATATTAAAGTTTCTTGTATAAGCAAATTTAAAGTATTTATGATAGAGTCAGATATTTTTTGAGTGTCATAAATTTATATAGTCCAAGCAGTTAATTATCATTAAGATAGCAGACGTAGTTACTGGTATATTTTAATTTTGTCTTTCGAACATCACTGCAATGAATTAAAATTACGTAGTACACAAATATGCGAAATTTAGAATAAATAAGGGGAAAGAAATCTGTTAATTTCAGCAAAATTAAAGTTAGTATAATATCCGCTTAGTACGAGAAATAATGATTTCGGAAACTAATGCTGATGGCTTCACTATTTATATTTTATGCATTTTTTTTTGATCGTACTGGTAATCATAAGAAATGAATGATTCTTAGTATTAGCATGGTATTATAAGATTAGTTTTCAGAATGATGTGAGTGAAAAAGAAAGTCGTTGGGGAGCAAAAACTGTGGAAGGATCCGGCCATCAAGAATCCGTCTCATTGGATCAGTTGCGTAAAGAAGTGATGAAAAGTGACAGTTCAATCAAAGTATCTTTCATTTCTTTTATATTTTGATTAGTTTTTCACTATGACAGCCATGTCTAACTATTTGTGTTGTTATATACTTTCAAACATACTTGGTCTTGGCATTTATGGCAAACTTAAGCACTCAATTTTGGAAACGTGCGAACTTTTGACTTAGCAGAATGTAAACAGTCGATGTTATTCTTTACTGTCATGGAGGAATTGGATTTGTGAAATATAGCAGTCTTGTTTTTATAATTGACAGTTATATATTTATATCTGTTTTTACAGGCAAGGAAAGCAGAGGAAATACCCAAAGCGAGTGATGGGTATGGTGGTAAATATGGAGTGCAAAAGGATCGCATGGATAAGGTGTTCTATTTGTTTATAATTATATCTACTTTTGTTGTATATTATCTTTAAATTTGTGAAATTTGAGTAATATTAGTTTTTGATTTCAAAATATAGTTCTAAAAATCTGTAGGTCGCCGAAACATGGGAATATTCCGGAAAAGTAGATAAGCATGTATCTCAGAAAGATTATGCTAGAGGTTTTGGTGGAAAATATGGTATTGAAACAGATCGGAAAGATAAAAGTGCGCTTGGATGGGATGAAAAAGTAGTGCTCTCGAAACATGAAAGCCAAACAGGTATAAGATTTCTTATTTATCTTTACTGTCTTTGAAATGTTGGAATTTAAGACAATTTTTACGAAATACTGCTAATCTCGGTGTGATCTTTATTTTTTAATTTCCAATAAATATTTTTTGTTCTCTCAATAATTTTTATTTCTTTGAGATTATACAAAAGGCTTTGGTGGGAAATTTGGCGTTGAAGTAGATAGAAAAGACAAAAGTGCATTTGGTTGGGATGAACATGAAAAGATTTCTCAGCATGAAAGTCAAACAGGTATAGGTTCATTCATCATTAAAAGCCGAAACTAGCTTCTGGTATTCTATGTGCTACAAGCTTTTCAACCAGATCTAAATTATTTTGTTTCATGTTTCTCATTAAACTAACTCTTCTTATGACATTGACCTTATAGTATGATGGTTTACAGACTATAAGAAAGGTTTTGGTGGAAAATTTGGTATTCAGGAAGATCGTAAAGATAAAAGTGCACATGGTTGGGAAGAACAGGAGAAGTTGCAGCAGCACGAAAGTCAAATAGGTCAGTGGACGAATTGTGCTTGACATATTACGTAAGTTTCATGTTAAGTAATCGATAATTGAGTTTCAGACTATAAAAAGGGATTCGGAGGTAAGTTTGGCATTCAGGAAGATCGACAAGATAAAAGTGCAGCAGGATGGGATGATCAGGAAAAGTTGGCTACACATGTAAGTCAGATAGGTAAGTGCACCTAGAAACCTGTCTTAATCCAAAAGATTTGGAACAAAGTTTTTGGTACGTATAAAGTCCAGTGTCGTTTATATTTTCAGATTACAAAAAAGGATTTGGCGGGAAATTCGGTATCCAGCAGGATAGGAAGGACAAAAGTGCCGTGGGTTGGGATGAACATGAGAACTTGCATCAGCATGAAAGTCAAACCGGTAAACATAAGAAGTTGATGCTTTGATGTGTACGCAGTGAAATTGCAATGTTATTTTATGTATCGGTAATTTAGTAGCTGATTTTTCAGATTATAAAAAAGGTTTTGGTGGTCGCTTTGGTTTACAGGAAGACAGGCAGGATAAGTCAGCTGTTGGTTATCAGCATCACGAAGAATTATCACAGCATGAAAGTCAAAAAAAATATGCTAAAGGTGAAATTTTTTTCATCACAAAATGAGGGAAAGTATATGTATGTGTATTAATGTATTCGCTAGTTTATTTGTTTATGTTCAGAACTCAGTGAGAAGTTGACAGTTCAAAATAAACAGCAAGACCAGAACAGATTGGCCCATCACTTTATCAAAAATGAAAATGAATCGAAACAGTCAGTGGTTGTGCCGAGAGGAAGTGCTTCAAATTTACGTGCTAAATTCGAACAACTTTCAGTAGCTGAGGTCTGTTTTAAAAAATGTAAAGCCCAAGGTTTTAAACAAAATTATGCAAAGATATGATCATGCACATTTTTCATTACGCGGAGGGTTTTTTTTGTGAAGTTTTTGTAAAAATATTTTTTAAGAATGATGAGAAGGTGCGGCAGGAACGCGAACGTCGGAAGCGAGAGGACGAACAATTACGCGTACAGCAACAGAAAGAAGAGGAGGAAAGACAGAAAAGAATTGCTGAGGAGTGGAAACGACGTGAGGAATTAGAGGAACAGGTATTACATTTTATTATGATAGAAAGTCTATATCACAGAAATAGAAAGCAGGATGAGCAAAAACAAGAAAATGAATCTATCTTTATATATATGTGTTATAGAAGTTATTCATTCGTTGACGAGGAGGTCCAGAATTTATTAAAATTTAAAAAAAATTATAGATGGACCCGGAAGCAATTCAAGAAGAAATACGGCAACATGAGCACATGCATCATACTGGAGGTAATTTTTGTTGTTATGATATATTTGAAAAATATCTTAATTTTGTATAACTTTTGTTAGGCATATCAAAAAGACATTCCCGTACGCCAGCTGGTGCAGTGGCAATAATGCCAGGAATGGCACGGCCACCGAAACAGGATACTTTTGAACGGCCTGTCAGCTATGGGAAAGAACATTTCTCAACTTCAGTCGAAGAACCACGACCTCAACCAGTTAAATTACCGATTTTCAATCCATCGTCTGCACATACAATGCATTCACTCAGTACAAGGGGTTGGAGTTTATATTTCGAGTATTTGATTAATACCAGTTTTTCTATACTTTTTCAAAATTTTGACACTGAAATTCTTCGTCAATTCAATCATCATTGGTTCAATTTTATAGCTAATAAAGTGTTTGATAATGTGAACCTTCAAACTTTGTCAAGTGATAAAGCAAATGGTGATGATCAAGATTGGGATGATGAGCCCCAGAAAAACAGTAATATGTTCTTAGCAGTTGTTTCAAAAGTAAGAAGAAATTGTTTTAAATTTACTTATCTACTCAGGCATTAGTGTCTTGTTTTTAACTAGTTGAACTGAAAGAAAACTGACTTTATATCCAGTTGCATGAATTAAATTAGCCTACTTTCAAAGCAGCTTCTAAAATTTGTCAGGAAAAGAAAACGACTGGAGTTAGTGAAGGAACATTAATTGGAGAAAGATATGATGTGGTTCCTGAAGATGGGATGCTACTACGATCATCCACAACACATTCACTAGAAAATAATGCGATGTATATTCAGCGTTATGAAGAACCACCCATAGAAGTATGGCGTTTTTTAGATAGAAGCTCGTTTATGAAAGCAGGAATAAACTAACGCGTTTATAATTTAAACCTTTTAGACGTAATTGTTTTTAATAAGCAACATTAACCACCATTATTATTTTTGTTTTTTTGTTTAAAAAGGAGTTTATTGTCAAAGCTGATTCCGAATGCACAAATAGGAATTTAAAAGCCAAATTATAAGAGCAGAGTTCAGGAATGCGACAGAATAAAGTGAGGACATACGATTACTTTGATATAGTGCTCCCCAACAATTGTTAAAGTGCAACAAAATTTTTTTCCTTTTGATAGATTAATTTCTCTTTAAATTTGTAATGTAGCAGTTTTCACTTTATTTTATTCAGGAAGAGCCATCAAAAACGACAGAAATATCAGAAATTGACCCTCTTTCACCTCCAACACATCCTCTTGTTTCCACAGACCTTACAGCTATTGCCATTTATGATTATCAAAAGCAAGATGATGACGAGATTAGTTTCGATCCAAATGATATCATTACTAATATTGATCAGGTTGTCAGTTTGTTTAATATTCTCACCAATCAATTTCTTAAAGTAAAGCCATTTTGCTCTTTAATCAACAACTCCTTTGTTTGTGTTCCAGCACTCCTTGTATGACTGGTTTATGTCATGTAAATATTTAGATAATTGTATATTTGTTTTTACGCTTTCAGGTTGATGCTGGCTGGTGGCGAGGACTGTGTAATGGGCAATATGGTTTGTTCCCAGCCAATTATGTAGAATTACGCTGAAAAGTGTATTCTAAATGAAAAGGAATCTTTGCGTATACAACACATCACATTTTTTCTTGATTTTATTTTAATCTAAAGGTCTAAATAAAAGTTGATTACTGTTAATTTTTTTTAAATTAATTGTGTAAATGTTCAAGTGTGGGGAGGTTTTACTATTCTTGGATTCATAGCAACAAGTTTTTCAGTCTCTTAAACAAATTTTCCGCTCGTTTTCCATACTTATGCCTTGTTTATATTTTTTTCTTATTTTTGCCTACTCTATCATGCTTAATTATTTTATAAGTTTTATAAGTCAGTCATTCAATACTTACTGTAATGAGTGATTTAGATACTTCATTATCTTCTGATATTTTGATTGGATATTAAAGAATTTTTTATTTTTTCAATTGTTTAACTGAGTAATCTATCGCGTTATGGTTAGTGTTGTTTATATCATGAATTATAGAGTTGCATTTATTTGTTCAGTTGGTTGAAAGTTTTCCAGAATTTATGTTTCTTTTAAATGCAGAACTTTGTTTTAGAATTTTATTTTTTTAAGAATTTTATCTATAGACTCTTGAATGTGAACCGGTGACTTGTACATATTCTCGTAGATCATTTAATTATTTCTATGCATGCTTGCTTCTATGCTTATCTATACACTATCAAAATTGGTTCCAGACCTTTAGATTAAATGGTTGGAAAATAGCGAGAATCAATAATGATTCCAATCTTTTTTTAAAAATAACATAGGAAATCAGCCACCATTTTAATCTTAATTTGTTCCCTCAGTAACTTGATTACGTGAAGTTTGTTGTATTTTTTAGCGAAGATTCCATCTTTACGGAATTGTAGTTCTCTCGCGCTGTGCACTAAAATTCCTTTGAACAGCTGTAAACCACGCTATAGTGTTCATGTATTATTTGAAAACTATTTTTGGCGATGTTTTGTCTTTATTATTACATAGACATTCCGACTGCTAGACGGGTATGGTGCATTTCCATTTTTTGATATGTGGGTTGGTTGCATTTTTAATATTTTGATTGGCAGTCCAGTACTTGATGAAGTCCATCACATAAGCAGATCAAAATTTTTGTGGCTAGTTCAGCAGGCTCAAATGTCTGGGGTTTTTGTGGTAAGGTATGGAGTGTCATTTTGATCAATCATATCACAAATATACATTTCTGTGGCATGATAGCTTTCATTTTTGAATTTCTACTTCCAACAGAGGGTTCCTTTGGTTTATAATTAGTATTAGTTTGTAGTTATTAGGTTGTATCTCAAAGTATTCTTAACAATTTCATCGAAACGGAAATACATTAAGTTCAAACTGGTAATAGGATGACGTCCTGAAATCAAATGGAAACTGCATCTAAAGTTGGTGTAGATATTCTGTTAATCTTAAATAATTGTTGATCACAACTATTTAGTATTCATAAGTTAATGGCTCGTGAGATCAACATTTGAGAGCACAAGCAAAGAATACTGAGGTAATTATAAAGATCTGGGCAAGGACTGAATAGCTAGTTCGATGACTGGGTGCTGAATTGACTGTAGAGTTTTTCTCATCATAGTCGAGGAAATCTGATGGTTCAACTCGCATTCGATCGTAATATGTTGTCAGTAAATCTAGTATGACTCCATTTGACCATCCAAAACCGTCCTGCAAATTGGGTTCGATTGTTCTTAATATATACCGGTCTTATTCGTTGACTTTAGTGTATCATTTTAATTATAGTCAATAAACGTATGATAAGATATTGATTACCTGGACATCGTATTCACCACCAATTCCAGGCTGCTGTACATTACCAATAACATTGTACTAAATAAAATTCATTAATTGTAAAATTAAGGGGCTTAAATTTTTCAGATGTAATCAAGATTACAATTACAAATTGCGTTTAGTTGTAATTATTTCTTAAACTTTTAAATAGTAGTAGAATTTCACCTTTTCCCACATTTTGCCAGTTTCCCGGAATACTCGATAATTCCCCAAAATCCATTTTCTGGCCAAATGATAAGCCTAAAAACTTCAAAATTATAAAAGTGCTGTTGAAGGAAATAACTGCTGAAATAAGAATTATTGCTTCAGTGTCACATGTACCTCGTCATTACGACATGATGTAATTGCTGAGAAGACACAGTTACAATATTTCATGTGTAAAAAGTGTTATTACCTGTTCTTGCACCACAGGATTACTGGATTTTCTCATTCCTTCAATTATCATATGATTAATCGGACTCCATCCATTGGGGAAATCCCATTGTTGATGTGTATTTTTAACAAGACTGGTTGGTACTCCTCCTGGATAATGAAAGGCTCCTGTCTTCTAAAAATTTGCAAATTATTTGATTAATTATTGTTAATTAAATGTCTAACAGTTTCTTAAATGCATTTGACGTGATATTGACAATCATTTAGCAAAAAAGACTGTAATCATAATAATTGCAGAACAAACATTTAAGTATTCGACGATTTGTTGTGGTCTAGCTAAATTTAATGGCTGATAGCATTCACCAAATAATGGTACCGCAAGTGATGGATAATAATCAGTGTTGTGTGATTCAGTCCGTAAATTATAATCAAACCAAGTACCTTCTGTCTTATTGTAAAATACTACGAGCATTGCAAAGCGAAGTGCTTCTCGCTTATCACGAAATATTTTCGATTTTGAATAATTTTCTTAATTAAAACAAATTTTGGTTACTAGAATAGTATAAATTACTGCTACTACCAGATGTGACAATAAATGTAATACAATAAAACAAAAAATAACTCATTACTTTTGCTCGCGAAGAATAAAGTATGCAAGTAATTACTCACTCATTTTAGTTTGTAATAATAATTAACATGAGAGAATTATCTAATTACATATTGACCTCAATATTGAGTGATTAATATGGTTAAACAAAATTACCAGCAATTACAAATAATTCAAATGCTACTTTTATTTGTAAATATTCTATGAGTAAACTTTGAACTACTTTTGATTAAAAATAATTTGTATTACTTTATACAGTTAATTGCTCGAATTTCAATTTTGTAGTATTACTAAGGCAACGTTAATTCGTCAAAATAGAAAATAATCTTGTAGATGCATTAGTCTTCTTTTAGTCGAAATAGTTGATTAGCATTTTCATGACAAACGACTTTTTACATTTTAAATAAATTCTTATCATTGCTTATTTCTCATTTTTATTTTGTTTTATTTTTACTGATATATTTTCTAAGATTACCTGTACGTTTCAGCAAATATTGTAAAATTTCTAAATTCCAGCAAATAAGAGCATTCAAATCAATGGGAATAATATCTGTTGTCTCAATGCTTTCAATAGTTAATTTGTCTTTAAACCATCGTGAACTAAAATCCCATCCAGATTCTGCAGCTGATGCGATGTCCTACAAGTGTACCTTGGAATTCACTTAAAATTCAAACTTTGAATGCTTTATATTTCATGATTTTTAACTTGTTATCCGAAGTAATTTTCAGGACAAACTGTGTAAAATTTTGCTCTTTTTTCAGCTGGAAGATGCGATGCATGAATGATATCTACACGATATGACTCTGGTCGAGGCACATTACTTTTAGTGTTGTAATTAAAAACTGTATAAATATTTCCTTTTTCATCTGATACATTAATAGCCCTGAAATTTAAAATGCATTATATTTGTAATCCAAATAAACTATACTTTAACTTTTCAGTGAATAAAAAACTTTCGATACTTAATTTCTTTTTAGGTTCATGAATTCAAATCTCTTCTAAGATAAATTAATTTATATCGCAAGGTTTTTTTATTATTTTTAAAATAGAAATGCACCTGTTATTTTGCCAAAATTCATACTCCTTAATGAGAGTTGGTAAAACTTGGTTAACAAATGCGATATCATGAGTTAATTCAAAATACTCGTAAACCATAGGAATGAGCATTGGTGGTTGTGATCGCTGAAGATAATATACTCGACCCCCATTTGGAACAAATCCATATCTAAAGTATGGAACGTAAGATTTGAAACATTTAAAAATTTTTAGAATTCATCAGTTGAATTGCATATGCTTTTGGAAAAACTTTACTATACAAGTATCATTTTCTTACGAATTCTGGGAGGTAAAACACATTAATTTAGAAAATATTTAAATAATATTAGCTAAAAATATGTCAAAAAAAAATTCATACCTTTTTACAATACTCACAAAATTTATAATCATTTTTCTGATTGCATTATGAAGTCCGCTAGCTGCCAAACCTTTTACAACCCAGTACGCATCCCAGTAATAGAATTCACGGAACCTTCCACCAGGTACAATGAATTCTTCAGGCACATAAATTAATGAATGTCGGTCTGGATGTTCGCTTCGTTTCACCTATGAAATATAATTAAAATAATTTAGTCTCATTTTATGCATTACTTTTTCAAATAATCCTTTTGCAAATAGAATAACTTAAATTTTAAACTTAAAATTTTCAATACTTTGCATAGTGATATAAAGAATAGAAAATTATTGTGTCTTACTTTTCTGCATAAATTTTTCCAAATTTTGTTCAGTTCTAAAGCCCATTTACGTAAAACAGGATCTTGAATTCTTCGTAGCTTTGGTGGGAACTCAGTCCACTCTTTCAGCTGACAGTTTTCTAATTCAGCTCCAGGTCCTTCAAAGTATTCTTTAACAAATTCCATTAGTTTCGACGCATTGATATCTTCCAGTTCTTGTGCACCAAAACGTCGATTAAATTCTGCATCTACTTCTTCTGAAGTTCAATCATGATACACAGCTTACACATTAATATTAAAAAACATGTTTTGAAAATACAAACTTAAAAAATATTGATATTTAATTTTTCAATAAATTTTATTTCTTTAAAGCACTCATATATGCATTGTATTCTTCATCCTAACATATTAATTAATCCAACCGATTATTTTACAGTTATTTTAGCAAAAACTAATTCAAAAAATTAATCGTACCTGGATCATATTTCATTGTCATATCCACAAAAGTCTTCGAATCATTGAACAGATTATGCACATTTACTGCAGCTAATAACTTGCCATAACAATATATAAATCTATGAAAAAAATTAAAAGACGTATAATATACAAATTAATAGTATTTTTTAGATTAAATATTGCTTCTTTTACAACATATCTTTTAAAACATACGAATTGTTGGAATTTGTTTCATCGCATACATTTATAGACTGATTATTAAAAGATTGTCTGACAACTTCCGCTAATTCAGCAATACTGGGATCCTCGTAAGCTTTCAATTCATCAGCATATCCATTAGCCAAAAAATAAACCACAATACCCAAGGAAATTGTAATGATTTTAATCATGCCTGAATTTCTCCTCGTATTTGAACCAAACATATATTTCTTAAAATACGCGCGAAAAAACACCCTGTAATTAAATGCACTGCTAAAAATTAAGTTATTAATGAGTTAAAGTTCCTAAAATTACTCCACGATTCAATTAAATTAAGCAAGCTGGAATCTGACAATTGCATACAAACATAAAATTTCGTTTCTACAATATTTCTTATAAATATTTGATATTTCTTTTAAATAATGCATTTTAAAATCAAGAAAACATTAAAATGTCAACTTTTAGGAGTTTCCTAAGTTTATGAATATTATGTCTTGAATTTTTTATGTTGTTTCAAGTAATGAATAAATAATCCTCTCAAACATCCATCAAAATCAGTGCAAATTTTATTTAATATCATCTATTTCAAGACATTTATTTATTCGTCTATCTTCTATTTTGTCACTTAAAACTTAATCTCTCATTCAAAAACTCAACCTTTTAGCTTTTAATTGCAAAATATCAATAAGAGTATATACAAGTTTTTAAGAATAATTATTTTTAAGAAAGTAAATTTTTAAACTTTCAAACTTGAAATAAAAAATTATAAATGTTACAATAACTCAAGATTTGAAAAATTAATCTTTAAGAAAATATCATAATTTCATAGTATTACAAGAGCAAAAGTTATCAATAAAGTAATCCTTAAAAATGGGTATTTAAATAATAAAAGTAACAGTGATATATATATATAATATGTGCATGCACAATATATGAATGATGACAAAAGCTTTATAATGTTTACTTAGATTTATAGAAGCAAATATTTAGCAATTATATTTCAAAGTTTGACTATTAAACCATTTGAAAGAAATTTTTTCTGCATAATCTAGGTGTAAGCATAAATTGCCTTAACTTTTTTCTATCACTGATCAAAGAACAAATGGCAAAAAGTTGTTAATAACTTTCTGATATATTTTACTGTTTTAATAACAAAAGACGACATGTTTGTCAACAGCAACGAATTGAAATAACCAGGCATAATGCGTGAATTTCGACTACTGACGCATGAAAAGAAAATGATTTATTTTTTATAATACTACAATTGTTGTGCGTAATTATTTAAAAGATATTTGAATATTCCTTTTTTAGTTTTTTTTTCTTTTTTCTTTTTTTTAAGCAAATGAATTTTCTTTTAAATCTATAAAATGAAAAAGAAAAAATTAAATTTTTAAAATACTTTAAATTTTGTTGGTACACTGTATATCATTTGAAAGTTTGCTAGATCTGATAAGCAACTTTGTGGGTTAAATTTTGCAAAAATTTTGAAAATTTTTTACACAAATAAGAAAATTGGTTTTTTTTTTCTTTTTTTTGATGGCAAGAAGAAAATTGTAATCTGAAAAGAAGCTGTAGTCAACTAAAGTCAAATCTAATTTGACATGTAATTTATTGAATTCTCAAAAAATCTATGATTATGGACTGAATTTCTTATATTTGCATCTTGAATAAAAGTAAAATTACTATACATTAAAAGTTAAAGTATTTGTGAACTATTTTTTTATGTAATATTTGCTAGAAAAGCTTAAAAGAGCTGAATCTTTTAGATATGTCATAAATATAAACCAATAGGAAATTAGTTTTCATTAGAAAAAAAATGATCTGAGTATTTTTTCTATTTTTTATTACAATAATTTAACTGCTCTACATTACTTGTCCTTTGGTAATGTTGACGAAGAAAAATTTGAAAAATATTCAAGCATAGTGATTTTAAATTTGATGGTGTTTTTAGTTTCGTTTGGTTCTTATGAATGTAAAATTTACATAAACTGGGATTAAAATTAAAATACTGATGCAAAACAGTGCATCGAAATAAATGTAATATGGCATTTTAGTTTGGATTTTTAGAAAAATTGTCTTATTATAATGCAATAAAATATACTTACGATAAAAAATTTTGACATATTTTACATTAAATAATAATTCAAAGTAATATCTTACTTATATTACTGAATAGAGATATTCAAAATAATATCTTACAAAAATAGTTAACTTATATTATTTGCTGCAGTAATAATGTAAATATAAAATTCATTATATATTCAAAAATTTCTAGTAAAATGAATATTACAAAACACAGCATTAAGTATTACAAGACAGTTAAATATGAGAGAGTTAACAAACATACTACGCAACAAAAGTTATGATAAGTTTGCATACAAAAACTTACATATTAAATGACGACTTTTTTTTGTAAATTAAACGAAAAAAAATAGAATTTAATACAACAAAGCAAGCAGAAAAGTGTATGTTATTCATAAAAATGCTTTTGGAAATATGATTGTGCACTACTACTGATTATCACAGTTTTGCTTGATAAGAGATTTTTCAAGCTAGCAAAGAGCAGACAAACAGATAGTAATAATTACTGATGTGCTGATCCTCTTAAATATCATTCAAGCATTTTTGCCTTCTGGCAACAGTCCTCTTTGTAATTTTGTCAATCAGTGATTGCTGTTTGCATTTTATTAATATGTTTATGCATATTTAACTTTTCTGACTAGTGAAATATAATCTATTTACTGCTACAATGCACATTTTAACATTTTAGTATATATTTTGTAGTCAATATAAAAGCAAGTCTATGCTTGGTAATAATTTAATAGTTAATTAATTGCAGTGTGTATAAACATTTTTCAGCTTTAACAATACACACCGAAAAAGGTAGCGAAAAAAGCTCTAAATTAACCTATGTTATCAATTAGCTTTAAATCATCAACTTAAAATTACGATATTGAATTTCAAATTGCTATCTTTTCGATAAAATTAATAGTTCACATAAATCAAACAGATTTTTAATTAGCAATATTTTTTTATCCATTTATTATATCAATTACAAAATTTTTGGAAATAAAAATTAGCACACTTTATTTTAAATTGCTCTATTATCACTTGTGTTTCATTAAATTGCTACAAAGAAACAAAATTTGATAGACAAAAATTATGGAATAAAT
>UYYF01004509.1:37507-65393 GCA_900618365.1 Thelazia callipaeda
TTAAATATTTTTAATGGCTGAAAAAGAAAAGCTGACATATGAAAAGTCAATAACATTATTTTATTGCTTTACTCCAACCAATAGTTGAAGTCAAATAAAAAACAAACTAATCAGGTAATAACGTTGTATTCATATAACAAAATGCATATATCAAAAAGTAATAGAGCAATTATTAGAGTTAATTTTGATTAAAGTCATTTAAATAATAATAGTTGTACTGAAAGATAGTGATGATCAAAGACTTTAGGTTACTTTTTGAGCTAACATAATCCATGAAATAAATACTGATGAGAATTATATAATAATAATAAGTTGCAATCAATTCAAATGTACGCCATTTATAGCATAGCATTTATAAGGATGAAGGAAATTACATTTTCAAATTAGATTATAGCAAAAAGCTAAAAAGTAAAAGCATAAATGTTTTGCTAAGTGAATCACAAAAATACAAAAAATTTGTTAAATAAAGTTACCTTTATCAAGGGCAAATGTTTTGAAGAAGTATGTGACATTTACAATGAAATCATAGGCTGGTTATAAAAAATAACAGTATGTTACATTCAAACTTGTTTAGGAAAATAAAAATAGATAAAAAATGGCGTGGAACGGAGCAAATATTCTGAATATTTGAGAACAGCAGCATATTTATTTTTTTCAGTGTCACCTTCCATTTATCAAATTTTAGCAGAACTCACATTATCAGTGAACTTTTATGGCTAGTAATGGAAAGTAAATTATGCAAGGGTAGGCGGAATCTGTTATTGCATGTATTCATCTTAGCAAGCACAATTGATTATGACGTTAGAAAGGAAACAGATTTAAAATTTAAGAAGTACCAAAAATATAATAGTATGAACATTTTTCTCATCATTTAAATAGTAGGCTAGTTTTTCAGCTAACATTTGAAGGAAAAATACATAAATGGCTTGCAAGTAAACTGGAAAGGACAAATTTAAATAATTTCTTATTTTAGTATTGAACCCTATTTTTATAACCTTAGAAAGAAGCTTTCAATAAAAAGAAAAATGTCACTTTTGTGATGCTTTTTTTTTGAAAAAAATTGCTGGATTTTTCGTTGTTTTTGAATGCTTAGTTATGAATAAATTTGTATGCATAATCAGAAATAATGCAAAAAGGATAAATACAATCTTTAATGTAGCTATTTTAAATTCATTTTAAACTCATTGATATAGCACAAATTTCATTTATTTGTGCTTTCTAAGGCATTACTTAATAAGTGTATAAATTCATTCATTACATTTGCATCTGATCAAATGGAGTGTTTCATGAAATATGCATTCAAAAACTATCTACAAGCTGCAATAGTTGCAATACTTTTATTCCACTTTTAGTATACGCAATAAGTCTTTTTTTAAATCTTATAGTTTATGAAACAAAATTTTGTGACATGTAAATATAGTATTTTTATTGTTTAAGTCCGCAATTACTTTAAAATTTTCGCTACGACAGATTGATATTTTCGTTTTTTTTTTTTTGACGGCCTGTTATTAAGTGTTTTTTTGTTATCCAAAATAATCTTATTTAAATAAAAATTATATAATCATCATTAATATTTATTATTGAATTTTTTAGGAAAAAAATCACTAAACAAAAGAAATCTCAGCAATTTATGCATAAAACTTGAATATGCATTCTTACTAGAAAGATTAAGATTAGTTAATAACAATGATCAGTAAAAGAAAATCATTCAAAATATTAAAAATTGCAAAAATAGCACAACATGTCTGCAAAATATGAGACACAAGTAAATTAGTCTTAATTTTGTAGTGCGAAGGAAAATTTTGTTATCAGTGCGAATACAAAGTTGAAATAAAATTAAAGTCACAGAAAATAAAACAAATCACAAGGTGGAAAAAGCCATACTCTCATCATTTTAAAATGAGTGCTGAAAACAAAACTAAATTTTTTTGCCAAATTCACCTTCATTTACATAATGTATTTTGTAATAAAAACTGTTTCAAAACTTCCGAGTTAGAATTTATTGTCAAAACATAATATTGCTAATTTGAATAAATAAATAAATAAAAGTAATAAGAATAAGATTATATGAAAATAGATAAGGCACTATCCAGATAACAGTTCTCAGAGGCTGTGAATAGAAAATCATTATGTATGCTTTATTATAAAGTATAAGTACTACAGAAAGATTAACAAATGGTACTGAAAGAATTGTTTTCCCAAAAATTGAACAGATCAATGATAAAGTAATAAATCAGCTGTTTTTTTTGCATTCCAATACCGTTTTGACTCTTATATTTATTTTAATTATAATTTGCATTGGATTATTACAAAAATACTTCTGAGGATTTCTAATTAACAAACCAACCTTTACACCAGTCGTACTTAAATCTTAATCAAAATTATTCATTTTACTAATATATTAATTAAAAATTAGCAACAATATGTATTAGAACGAATTTTCATTTTACCGTATAATCATGGAATATATTTACAAATTTTATGCATTTTAGCAAAATTTTACTCACATAATAACATACGTATAATGGAATGTACAAATAAAAAACAAAACAATATTTTAAAAATCCACAATATATAAATAAAGAGATGACTAGAAGAAGAAAAAACTTTCTAGACAAATTGAAGAATGTATTGCAAATTTTCTGGAAGCAAATGTTTATTGTGCATTGCTGAGATAAAGTGAAAAATAATTTTTATAATATTTTTATAATAGTAAATGAAAAACTAGTTGCTGACATCAAAACAATGGAAATATTTAATGTCCAAGAAGTTATAGTATGAATATGCTTATTGCACAAGCCTAAAATAATACAACATACAAGTCACTCTTTTGCAATAAGTAAAGTTTGAAGCTTAGATTTGAAATATCATTTGTTTATTTTTACAGAAGACAAAAAATTATTTAGTACACTGTCCAATAATAAAACCATTCTATCACTGAACGATAAAGAAATAATCATAATGATGGGCAAATGCAAAGAAATACAAATTAGTTTTATACTGTATTAAGTATACTGCAATATTCTCATAAATAATTAACGGTGATAAATAATGTAATTAATTATTATCATAAATGCTCAAATTGATGGAGTGATGTAGGAAGCATGTTCTGAAAAAATTTCTTTTTATTTATAATCTGATATAGTCAGTCATTCCACCATAATAGCTAGAAAGTAAATTCAGACACTATTTAATCAGCGGAATCCATCCTAACAAGCTTCAGAATACTGTAGACCTCTTTCTTTACTTGAATTATATTCATATATAAATTTATAGCATTATAATAGTGAACAGTACTACTCATACTGCATATTATCCACCAATTCTCAGTACAGGAATTATTCTGATTACATTAACTAAATTATATAGATGCTATCTCGCAAATGCATGTGATAAAGCTTCAATAATATTTCTTATTTCAAAAACTATGATAAAATTTTTCGATCTTAAAAAACTCTGATAATAACATTTGTTTTGTTCACACTGATACAGATATGAAATAAAACAGTGATAAAATGCCACAATGAATGATATCAGCAACGTAATGCACATAAATTTACAAAATAATCAATTCAAGCAGTTCAAATAATAAATATTATTTTATGCTTCTATGATTACAATTAAGAAAAAAAAAAGCTTTTTTTCACATCTTTCTTTCATAAAGTGTCCAATAAGGGTAGCATCTACTTCCTTGCCAATTTGAATGCCTGTAACATTTATCCCAAACCTCAAGTTTATTCTTTTTTATCCCACATCTTCACATAGTTAGTAGACTTTATAATTTGTGAGTATTATGCATGAGATATATATTCTGTAAACATCATCTCTTGTACATCAGATTTTGACTGATTTTCACATTCTTTTGATCATAATTAGTTGCAGAAAGGGCTGATCATTTGGAAAACCTACTGTTGCTGAGCACATCTATCATCACTTTCTAGTATGCCACTTTGATAAATGAAAACGCCTAACCACTGCAATTATTCATTTTGAAAATAAAATTGATAGGAAGCAGTAGCTATGTACTGAAAGTAAAAACTGTGTATGGTAATTTTTATCAAAATAAATTACAGTTTGTGACCATGAAATAAATGTTTAGTACTGAGTATGTGCAAAATCTATTCCTCGCACACTGCATAGTTTTTCAACAAAAAGTTTCTTCCTATCACATAATTGTTTTTTTAATGTGTTAATTTTTAAATTATAAAGTACTGTTTATAATTATAATTTAAAAATTAGCATAATAAAAAACAGCTGCCAAAATGAGTAATGGAAAAAAAATTAGTATTAACAAAATTTTGAAATGCCAATATTCCCTGAATAAAATGACATCACTTTAGCTTTATGTTTGGTGATTACATTTTTCATAGCATTTCTATCTAAGCAGATTCAGTCATCGTCATTTAAAAGTCTAAACTTGTCGTTATCTTAGTTTTTGAATCAGTAGCAAAATTTTCTCACAATTCTTACGCTTCAAGTTGTTCAATTACTTCATGGTATCTTTACGATTTTAGCTAAAATCTATAGATAAAATAGTCAGAATAAGTGAGCAAGATTACTACAATTCTTCAAACTTCTAAAATCATTGACACAGTTTAGTACACAACAAAATTACAAAACAACAGTATGAGAGGAAGAAGTTTCAATATATGCCAAAAAAATAAAACTATAGTTCTGCGTGTCAAATTTATAACAACAATCTATGCAAATTACTTATTCTTCTTTGTCATTCTCACAAACTTTTCCACTCGTCCACTTTATACAAGTCTTCACTCATTCGAACAGTTAAAAAGCAGCAAAAGTTGTTGTTTTATTAATTTTTTGACGAATATTACTAAAACAAAATCTTTAAATTCGAATCCTCATTATGCCAACAATGGCTTTGCTGTACATAGAGAACAAAAAATTCCAATACTTTTATCAATTTTTTACTCACTGAGTTCAAATCGTCATTGCTCTATAAGACTAGTATGATAAGTAGCGTCTATACATTATCTTACTGCATAATAAATATATTCTTGTATAGATAGGTATTTATTCAAATATAATGCTTAGACAACTATTCTAGTCGATTTTCCAAGACTCGACCCTACTCCGGGAAATATAAATTGCAAATAAAATCATCTCACTTGCAGGATGAAACAGAAACGTTATAAGATCTAGTATAATCAAACCAAACGTCGTGAGTACTATTACAAAATATGGAATTCACAGCTTTACATACTTATTTTTTCTGTTTCTATAAGTTTTGATATTCGTTTTTCCTTATTTGTCTAAAAACATACACTATTAGGTCAAGTCTGAAATATAGTTTTCAACAAAACAGCTAGATTAAACACATGAATAAGCGAAATTTGCAGCTAAAATGTAACGACAGATTTAACAATAATAAATATACAAAATATATCATCAAGAGATAGATCACCGAAGATAGGATCAGTAAAATAACGAAAATGAAGTTATCGAATAATGAATCAGTAGAAAAAACGATGTCAAACTAATAATAGCGGTAAAATATTTGAAAATGTTACCATTTCAAAGAATTATGGTATTTGAATTCATGTGTGCGATGTTGGCTGTTCCAGTAGATTGTAATGCTTGCCTATTTTCAAACTACTGAAGACAAAAAGTTCCAGCTTGATTTTGCTGCTAATGCAATATCCCGCATATATACATACAAGTAGTTTCTTTAATCCCTAAAATGCAAATATATTTCAATTCATTTTTTGTTCATTCTTTAAGCACCATATTTGATTTATACTGCTGAAAAAAAAGTCTATAACTCCAATAAAACTGTGACGAAGTAGCGCTGGACATTAGACGACTTAAAGCCAATGTAAGTCATAAATCATTTGATTGTTCTAGACTACGCCAAAAAATTTACTCTCAATCTTTTGACATCAAAGTTCTCTTTTGTAGATAGCTGTTCCTCATCTTTGTTATACAAAATGTCTCTTCATACAAGCAGTGTTTTTGTTCTTGCGTTTTTACTCTCATTACCTCTGACTAAATATCATTTTATTTGCAGACAGTGAAATAATTGATCAGTTTGTCTATGTTGAGGTTCTGCTGCATTCATCGAGGGACCGACATGGATATCGAAAGATAATATTTAACCAAGTTTACTGTATTGCTTATTATTTTCTTTCAGTCAAAGTCGATAACATTTTTTCTATGTTGATTAACTTTACATCAAATTTTAGTAAATGTTTTCATGTGTTCTCATACTTGATTTCTTACTTTAATATTGTACATTCACTGATAATTCGTTTCCTTTTGTGCAAATTCCTTCATAATTTAAGTTGCATAGTTGGAACTGTTTGATAGAGTAGTACTGTTCAGAGTTGCGAAGAAAAAATTCCTTTTAATGTAATGAAAAATTTTGTTTTTTTTCATTTCTGCAGGAAAAATTTCTTCTTTTCTACCGCTGATATATTTCATCGCTAAGCCTGACGTAGTTTAGAAACTCTAGGTGTGATATATTTTTTGTACCTTCAAAGTATCGAAAATTGATAGGAGAAAGTAATTCTCAAGAATCATTTATTTAAATTAAGTTTTCCTACTTTCCAAATTTTCGTTTGATACTACATCTTAGGTATGTTGATTCCATTCTCAATGAGTAACTTTGTGAAGTCAAAATTTTGCATTTCACATATAATATAAGGATCATTTTTGTTTATTACAAAATAAAATAACGAATAATATTTGAATATTGAAGGAAACATCTATATATAATATACATTTCATTATGAATGATTACGAAAAATAAAGTTTATTAGTTTAATTACTTTTTAAACATCGAAATTATAACTCCTTATTTTATATATCATTTTCTAATTTAAAGCATAATAGCCTTCTGCAAACCATTTTCCAGTTTTACCATTTTCATGGCAAAGTGCTGTAATATTTACTTCCTCATAGCTTTTATTATATTTTCAAGTAGTTTGATAACGATATATCTGATGTTATTGTTGTTAATACATGCACAAATGTATTTTAAGTACGATATTCATTATATATCATGTCATCATGTCGAGCCACTTAGCTATTACTTATCTTAATTTCACATGGTTAAAATTTTATTTTCCAACTGATTCAACGATTTCAGAAATAAATTTTTCAATAATTTACAAGTCATCAATCAACTAGAGTTAGACAATGTTTTTTGTCTGAATTATGTATATGGCATTTAAAATTTTGCATCCAAAAGTTTAGCTTTTTAGGAAAAATATTTTCCAAAAAGTGGATATTTCTTTTCAAGGTATTATTTCGATTTGAAATTAAAAAAATATTTTCAAGATAATATCTGAATGAAGAAAAAGGAAGAGAAGTTTGAAAATAATCGCAATGGTAATGTTTATTGCTTCTTCACTCTTGCAACCTTAACCTTTACCGATTCGTTGTTGTTGTTTGATTAGATTTTGAAAATATCAGTTCCAGTAATCGGAATCATCATGATTATATACGTGTTGCTGTTTACTTTGACCGTATTAGACGATGTAAAAAAAAAATTGCATAAAAATTAAGACCTAATTCATCGAAGTAACAAGTTTTTAGAATGACAATTATAATTTCTACAGATGACACTTTCTGATTAAAATAATATAACTGTAATTCAGATTATTTTTCTGATTCAAAGATAACCGTTTTATTCAAATTATTTAATGAGTGTAAAAAAATGACATTATCGTGAAAATATTGCGCAAAGAATGTCATGAATTGCTTTGAAAAGTTAGAAGGTAAAAATATTAGTTTTCTTTACTGGTTTCATTTTTACAAATGTTTAAAAACTTATAAAAATTGTTGAAGTTCAAGCGGAACAGTTTTCCACGCATTCCTTTTACATTCAAATTTGTTTCTTTTTTTTAAAAATATTTTATCATTATTATAAGTTATTATTTTCTCATAGCTTGCTTTCTTTAAAAAAATTATTCAAGAGTAAAGTTAAAGTAAGAAAATTAAAAATGGTGCAAATGAATTTTGTTTGCAAAAAAATTACCGTCACATTTTAATTAAAACTAAAATTTAATATATTTCACATTGAAAAACATTTATAAAAGTAATGGGAAGTAATTTTTTCAGTCATGCTATAATTCATAATCATGTATTTGATTCTGAAAATTTGAATGAAATTCAGTCCAGTATTTTGTTTGATAAGCTGTTTATTTAATTTTTAAGCTATATCTGTTTATTCCATACACATTGTTTAATTCTGAAAAAATTCTTTTTCATTTTTTCGTTGTGTTCATTTCAAGAAGAATATAAAAATTTTTTCTTGCGATTATCAGTACTTTTTTTAGTTTTTAATTGTTATTTTGATATATTTGTATATCTTTTTTCTGTAAGATTTGAATATTGAATAATTCCATAAGGCAAACTTTGTGCTATTATGCTACTATCGTTTTCAGCATTTATCTTTCTGCAGCTCAAACTCGTTTCTTTTTAGGTTTTTTTTGTTAGAAAATTACAAACATTTTTAATGAAATTACACTTCGAAATTTTGCTTGTCATCGTTTTTTTTCTTTTTTCTCTTTTTTTTCCAAATGTAAGCATGGTCGGTTTTGCCTTCTGAGTACATATAAGAATTGTAAAAAACCGTCTAAAACAGAGTCGAATGAGTTGTAGCATTAGTATAGATAGTGATACTGCTGCTGCGTTTTAATACTTATTTTGATTCTAATTACTGTCACTAAACTTCCAAAAAAAAAAAGAAGAATCATGACAGTTATGATGTTTATACTGCAAATCATCCTAAACAAATTATCTTAATCAAATATACAGATTAAAACCTTGTCATGTGTTTAATAATTTTCTAATGTTTATCTTTTTCAGACTGATTCATAAAGTCTGATCAAAACTTGATGGATTAAATATTAATAATAATTGTTTGCATGATACGAAATGTTAATGAAGCACAAAAGAGCTTCTTGCTGAAATTACTGAAAAAAAATCGTAATGATTTGAAAGTTTTGCGTCAAGCGAAATATATTAAAAAACTGAAAGATGAAGCACAAACACAATTTTGCTTCATGATTTAAGAGCAATTATATATTTAATTTTTTAAAAATAATGATTTTTTTACTTTTAACAAAACATTTCATCTTTCTATTTTTATTCAAATTTGGTGAAGTAAAAAATGCAATGAACTGAAAATTGTACGGAAAGAATGAATTAGAAGTTCAGAATTCTAATTTATTTTCTTGAGTACGAGCAAAAATATGTGAGTCATTTATGTAATTTTCAAATGATAATTGCAAAAATTTACAGTTGTCAGTCATGCAATTTGATGAATTTGATCCTGCAAAAAAATTAAACAGAATTTCAAGAAAATCAAAAACAAGTATGTGTTTTTTCAGGTTGTCCTGTCTGCGAAAATTTGTTCATTTTTTTTTCAATTAAAAATGATTAATTTGATTTATAAATATGACAAAGCAGTAAGTTAAATAAAAGCAGTTTTCTGGTGGAAGCGTAATATAAACTACTGACCCAATTGCAAAACCAACAGAACTTAGTGTTGAATACTTTGTAAGAAAAGCCAATTATCTTATTTTATGGCTAATCAAAAATTTGTTGCTTTTTTTTAAAGGATTCATTTAATGTCATTAAATATTTCGATGAAATTTTATTAAAATTGAAATAGACTAAGATTAGCAAAAAAACATGCCTAATTTATTTTATAATATCAGTATGGAAAAATTGTAAGCTCTAATTCATTAATAAGATTAAATGTAATACACATCACAAGTACTTTTTTTTAGAAAAAATATTTATGTAGATAATTAGTAATGAAATGAATGCAAAAGGAAATTTTGAATATCATATTAAACTTGCATACCTCAATTTTTTTGTGAATTTCGGAAGTTTTGTTTTTTCCGTTGGAAATTTTCTATTAATCTTTTTACTTAACAATTTCATCATTTGAAATTTCAATTTTTCTCATTTTCACAAAATTTCCTCTGAACTTTTGTTGAATGATTTCATATTTCTTACATAATTTTTGAAATGTCTTGTAAACGTTTAAATAGATACTACCAAATATCTTTGAAACTGAACAATACAAAAAAATGTCACTTTTGAAAGTTGAAAATTTGAAGGTCAGCAAAAGTTTTATCGGTATCATTATGTCATACATTTCCAGCGATGTCGTTTTTTTAGCTTTTTCAATTCTTCACTTTGGCGAAAAATTTTTTTGCAGTCCATCCTGATTGTTTTCAATTAAATAAAAATGAAGTAAAAAATAGTAATTCGCAACTTTCCACGGTATATTAAATTAAGTAGTAATAGTAATTGTATTTTAAATAATCGTCACTCAAATTCATTACTTCTGTAATGATAATAAACGTGTAACGTTCTTAATTAGAATTTCCATTATTTGAAGGGTTAATCTTTTTATCAGTTTTCATTTCCTTATTTTTGTTTATTGTTTTAAAAACTGTGTTGCAAAAGTTGTTATCAAAAATCTTCTTTTTAATTAAAAAATGTAGTAAGACCTAATTTGCTCATTTGAATGTTGACATCTTGTGTAATAGTTGTTAATATCACTTCTAGGAAAAAATACTTTTATTGGTTTTACAAAAACTAACAATAATACTTCAAAAAAACACTTAAATATCTTTTTACAGAAATTTGCATAAATCAATAATTTAAAGCTCTGATGAGCATTTCTTTTTTTAGCTATAATTACAAATTTTAATATTGTTGTTGTTAATAAAATTTTTATTGAAAGTGAAAAATTAGACTTAAAGTTAAATATTTAAGAATAATTAATTGTCTTAGATTTTAAGTTCTTGAGAATATTACAGCTTTCATTCTTGACATACTACTCTTTCTTTGTTGCATTTCATCTGGTTTCATTTCATTCCTCTGCTCTTTTTATTATTTCTTTGACTGCACACTTAAATACCATTACATTGATTTAAAATGCATCAGAGATTATTTGCAATTATTCTTTTAATCCCTTCAAAATAGAACAGATGGATCTGTTATTTTTTTTTTCGCCAAACTTCAAAATTTGCTCTCATTTACACATGCATTCATACAATTTTCGTTGATTCAGCCTTAAAACAATTTCTTTTAGGAGCCTATTTTATTCTTCAATGCTCAAATTTAAATAGCTTCTCAGAGAGAGCTTTTTGGTTTGCTTGAATATGAACCTTGACCTATTTTTAATAACAATACCATCCATAATCGTCTAATATTATTATAAATAAGTAAATAAAAATTAATTAAAACACGCATCACTAGAAAACAAAAATGAATTTTTATACTGAAATATGTATTGCAACACTGAATTATTTATTAATCAAGATGTGGTTGATCAGTTAATTGGTTGTTTTACCGGTTTCATATCAATGAATATCAATTTATTTATGATGAGATATAGGTTGTGTCAAGAAAATAAATCGTCTCATTGTTAATCTTTTGATTCTTCTCATTCGTTTAGATACCAAGAAAGATAGTGATCTATCTTAGGATAGAATAGTAAGCATTTACTATTGTAACACATCAATCTTATTTAGTTACAAATAATCTTTTCACGAAACTTTTAACAGTCACAAAAGTTTGGAAGAAATGAGCGATTACTCAAAAATAATAGTTTCATTTAATTTTGCTCATTACAATATGTTTCATGTATCATTAGAAATACTAAAATTTTTGCAGTTTATTGAAGTAATCAAATTGATACAACACATTACATATGCTATAAAAAATTTGTGAATTTTCGTAATTAGTTAATAGTTAGATCAGTCATTGACTGATTGTTCAAATTATATTACAGCAGTCTAGAAAAAATTTTTTGCAGTTTCTGAAAAATGTCATATTTTTGTCCATCACACTAAACTGCTTTTCATTCATACTGCATAGTAATTATCAAATTAAATTCTAAAAAGAATAAATAAATTCCACTTAATATTCACTATTTTTATGTTATTGCCAATATTACTATTTTTATTACTAAAAAAAAATAATTGCTTTCTTCTGTTATTGTACATAGTGTCACTATTGTCTCTGATAATAGTAATACTAACAAAATTGGTATTATACATTTATTAATAACAATATTCTTAATAAAATTTATATTACCATCGTGAATATAGCTTGCTACCATTCAAATTACTGAAAGCAAAAATAACGAAAGCTTTCGTTATTTTTTGTTTTCTAGTTTAAAAGCATCAAATTTTTTAATCATTTTAAGCAATGAAAGTTTCCAGTTTCCTATCATGCACAAGCTGATATTTAGTAAATAAACATGTTTTTAATGTAAAATAAAGCTATGAACATTAATTGAAGTTTCAAAATGATTAGATCGCA
The DNA here is from genome assembly GCA_900618365.1 of Thelazia callipaeda. Taxonomy (NCBI): domain Eukaryota; kingdom Metazoa; phylum Nematoda; class Chromadorea; order Rhabditida; family Thelaziidae; genus Thelazia; species Thelazia callipaeda. The sequence goes on from UYYF01004509.1 coordinate 49,820, forward strand.
AATTTTCAAAACTGAATTACGTAAATTTATATTACTTATGTAGTAAAATGCATTAATTTAATACCTAACGTGAATCAATTTATAATCAGCAAAAATCAAACATCTTTCATGAATTTCTAACTGTTACGAGTAGTTATCAGTGTTGAATTTGATTTTAACTAATGGTGGCATTTTCATAGATGTTATTGCCAACATAATAATAAATAAGTATTAATCGGAGACAGCTAATTTTATGTAATCATAGGCTGACTTCATGAGATAGTGCTTCTTTTCTTCTTTATGCACATTTATTTCTAAGAATATTTTTATTATTTTTAATCAAAAATTAATTCTGAATTAATTCTTTCAAAGCGAAAATTTTCTACATTTTACTACAACCATTTATTGTGTACTAATAAACAATATTAATAGTGAAAAATAATGTGGACAAGATTTAACACTTGTTGCTCATCACTTTTCACGTATTATATTATTTTTGTTTATTATTTATTTTAAAAAATAAAGCTAACAAAGCTTGATACTTATCGTCGTTGAATATAAGGATTTCATTTTCAGACTAATAAGTTTATCACAATTATTTTTAATTCAAATGCTCCATAATCGCATCTTCTACTTATTTTAAATACTATTTAAATTTTCAACTACAAAAACGAATCTAGTCATCATTTTATGCATAGTTTTCATAAAAATCTCATTTAATTAGTTTATTACTAACTTTTTCGTATTTATGCTTTTTGTATAACAGTAGTGATCAATAAGATTAAATGATGAATATTCAAAAAATAAAATAATTTGTGTTGAAGTTGTTAGCTGCTTTAATTACAGAAATTATAAAGCAGTTTATGCAAAAGATTTTGAACATTAAAAGTTTTTTAGTGTAAATTTTATTGTACAGATCACAAAGATTAAGCTAGCTCAATATTTTTATTTTATTCAGTACATTTCATTAAACCTCTCTAAAAAATAAATAGTAAACAACTGGGAGGATTTCACAAATATTGCAATCATTTTATAAAACTTGTAAAATTATTTTTAAGAATTATTCATCTATTAGTTGTAATGAATTATTATTGAATGCATAGCAAGAAGTAACTTCTTCGTTATTTTGAAGTACCATTAAAGCTCCCATCATTCTACTAGTAATCTTGTTCCTTTTCTGGTTTTTCTATTATTTCAAGTAATATGAATTTAGCTACCGCTTCTGATATGTTCCAGAATACGATTTTTATTTACGCTAAATTTATGCTTGCTGAACAACATTAGCTATAACAATTATAGTATTTCAGTTTCACTGTTGAATATTTTGTGCTTTTGTAAAAATTTCTGCACTTACTTTATTATTAAAGAATAAATGGAAATTGCGAATACTTTCGTTCTATTTATTTGAAATAATTGTATTTTCAAGTTTTGCAGATTTTCAGTTTATTTATTGCGCTTGGCAAAAAAGCAAATTTTCAAGTTTTTCACATGCGAAAAAAATATTTTCATTAAAAAAAATTGTCCGTTCTTTTTTCGTATTTGATGTGAAAAAAAAATGCAGCAACGTAAATTATATATGTATATCATGTGCGACAGGTCGGAGGTTAATTTTCTTTTCTGTCTTTTTGATTCTCACGTTGAATCGTGTTCCGGCACTCCTGTTGTATACTCGATTCTAGGTGACCCGCAATTCTGCTGGTTCCGGTGCACTAGTTAGGTGCTTTCTCATACTCTTCACGAAGCTTTCTTCAGGAATCTCACCCGTTTTCCATTTGTATTTATTTATGATTCTAGGCAGTGTTTCATTTCATTTATCTCCCATTTCCTGCTTTGTAAAGCGATTCAGCTAATTGACCGTTTAACTGATCGGCAACTCTCTCTCTCTCTCTCTATATATATATATTTATGAAATTTGAAATATTAAATTTATAGTTCAGTTTCTTGCCAACTTTGTTGTGCAAAGAAAAAATCTTTACTAATAACAGTGAAATTTAAGCGGTTTTTTCTACGTGTATTATAATTATGCTATGTATTTTTGAAATCATTTTGTCTTTTTTTTTTCTTTTTTTCCTTTTCTTTCGCTACAAAGTAGCACTAGTGATTGAAGAATCTATTTTAAAAGGAAAAAGAGTTTTCAAAATCATGCATGAATTGAGGAATTTAGTTATTTATAATTGGACTTTGAATGATTTGGCACCGAAAATGTCCTAATTAAAATTTAAATAAAAGTTAAAAAAATAAATCAGGATTCTTTAAAGGTAAACACAGCACAAAGTAATGAATTTTTTATTCGTACTAAGGTATGGTATTAAAGGGCAAATGTATTCCAGTTTAAAAATTAGATTGAAATGTCATTCGGCATAATTTATATTCCATCTGGGTAGTTACTTATTCGTGAATGTATTTTATTTTAGTATTTAAATTTTTGCCTTTTCTCAAATGAAATTTGTTTTAAGCATATTCAATTATAACAACTTGTTATGTGCATTTATTTACGCATAGGAGATCATCTTTTACTATTTTAACATATAATTCATTACTCTATGCATTGTTTACACACTGATGTTCCATCATTTGGTTATCGTCATTTGAATGTTGTGACAAAATTAAACTAATAAGAGTGTAAATGCTATGAAATCTTTTTTTAAATATAATTCCATTAATATTCTTTATAGATTTTAATTATCCAAGTTTAGAATGAACATGACTACAAATTACTAAAATTGCAAAGAAATCAGACAGAAAGTTTTAAATTTAAAAACTTGAATTTATTATGTTTATCATGTAGATTGTTTTGATCTGAAAGCAATAATAGTCATGAAGGTGTCATTGGTAATCGTTTGCATTTCTGAATAATTCCAATTTAATTGCATTGGGGCTTTTTAATTACATACTATTCTGAATGATGAATGTTTCAGAAAACTTTAAGTATATTTTTGTATTTAAAAAATCAAATGCTCAAAATATTGCTTTATTAGTTTAAAATACAATTATTAAAATGTATGCAAAAAAACCATATGCGCAAGTTAAAATACGCTTAATTTAGGTTTTAAAAAATTGCACCTACTATAAATGTATTATATATGGATGTATTTAATTTTGTTAGTATTTAATTACTAGGTGAAAAAATGAAGATAAAATGTTACAAGTACTCTTACTAAAAAGTAAACTAATTGATAAAAGAATGATATATTTTGTTGATATTTTTGGTTGTTTAAAGAAGCTATGATCTCGTTAAAATTTTTCACTTAATGAATTCTTTTTCAAATAGTCACAAAAAATTTGCCATTTTTTTGATTAGTGTCTTCTTATACGTTCCACATTTTTCGGTTCTCAGCGCAACTTTCAGCGTTATGACCTAATCCAATGATTAGTAGTTTTCTTTCTTTTTTTTCCAATTTAACGTTTACTTTTTCGAGTTTTATGCGCACAAAACAATAGTTTTCCCATTTTATTCTGTCATGTCTCTTTACTTTCTTTGCTCCAAAATTTGTAAAAAAAAGCAATTTATTTTTTTATTTTTTTGCATTCAAAATAGAAAACAAAAGAAAGTAAAAACAAATAACGTTTGTAACAGACAAAAAATGAATGATTAAAATGAATAAAAAAAAATTGCACACTGTCACTTTTGCTTTTGTGTATGAATGCATTATTTACAGTATCCTTTATTAATTTTGTAACCTATCTATGATTTTTTTTAACAAAAGAATTTTTAACAAAATAAATTTTAGAATTTTTTGTTTTTTTAATTTTTTACGATAATTGCTGTCGTATTTTGTGATCTAAAGAGAAGGCATGGTCTAGAATTCGTGACAGTATTCAATTTTTATATTAGGTAGAATTTTTTTCTAGTTTTGCTTTAGAATATAGCAAGATTGTTTAACTGGTTGTTTAGATGTTTGATTTTTTTAAAAACGAAGCATGTACGAAATGAAAGAGTCAAAGTTCAAAAAAATACCGAATTAGAATTGACAAATGTGGTTTAAAAAAAAACCATATCTGATAATTGACTAAGCCTCGGTAGTGTTACCAAATTATTTTTAAAATTTTGTCAACTCATCACATTAATAATTTTACTGCATAATAAAAAATTCGCTTCATTTTATATTTTAGCGTAAATCATGTAATTCACTTTCATATTTGATATTGTAAAATCAATTGATACCAATAATTTAATCATCAATAAATGAGCATCACTATCATATTAATATCATTATTACTACTATTATTTTCATTAAAATGTTTGCATTTTTTGCTTCAAATAGTTTGTAAATATCGCTTATAAGATATTCCAAAGAGTTATCAATGAAATAATTCTTATAAAATAAAATGTCATCAAAAGTTCTTACTTGAATTTTTTCACTATTATATTTCATGAATAATTTAGTAAAATTTTTTCAAAGTACTTTAGTATACTGTTAAAAATTAGTTGATTGCCAAATAATTATGTTAAGTAATACAAATGCGGATATATTTGCAAGTTTTCCTGTGCATACTACGGGTTTAAAAAAAAAAGTTACTAAAAAAATGAATGAATGATATTTGTGATACTGAATGATGTTCTTGTTTCATAAAGCTTGTTTTCATATCTGATTCAAACATTTTTCACAGTTTCAATCAAATTTTTGCATTTTTCTGTACTTATTTTTAATGATTAATACATTTTGACTAAGGCGTGCAAAATAACGTTATTATTTACATTTTGAAGTTCTTCTTAACACTGTATTTTGCGCTGTAAAAGTTATCCAAATTACTTTCAAAAGCTCTATAGTAGTATGCAATGTTCAGTGCATGCTTATATACTCTGAATCATAATTAATTTTCTAATCAGAAATCAGTACAATGTTTTTTCGTAAGCTTCCTGCCCACATATTAATTTGTATCAAAGTTTTATGACACGCATTTAGGATTATATTTATACATTTAATAAAATTAGCAATTGTTAACGGTTGAGCGATAATTGTTAGTTTTATAATTACTATAATTATTTACCAAAGTACTTCATAAATGATTCTTCCAATTATAGATTATAAAAAGGAAAGAAAGATATTGCAGAAAGTGCATTGCACAAAATAAAAAGGATGAGAAGGTCACTGAGGTCAAAAAGTGATGATAATTGTTGTAAATTTTTGTGCAAGCGAGATATTGCTATTTTTTTAAAATCCAGAAAATGGGCTTTCATAGTGAAAGAACATCCAAATCGTCCTTTTTATTTATTGCGCAGCGCAAAAAATTCATTTATTTAGTTCTTCTTTGCATAGGTATGATCCGTTTTTTCAGAATTTTTTACTCACTAGATTTATTTTCTAGCAATGACTTGATTTCTCTATCTAAAATGAGTGATCTTTCTTGATAAATTCAATTTATAGATTCGCGCTGTCGTATTTTTCAACGATGTTAAGTGCAATTCGAATCACAAATAAGTTTAATATTAAGCGTAAAATTTCATTAATTACACTTCATTTAGCATTCAATCTTTTTGCTTTTTCAACTTGATAACAATTTAGTTCTCGCTGTGATAACCAAAAATTGTTAACTTTGGTGAACAGATTGAATTTAGCAACTGCTCATGAAATATTGCAGTATTCAAACATGCAATGGATGTTGAGATAAAAGTCTAGAAAAATTAACAGATGAAAACTGCCAAGTGAAATTGTTATCGTTGTAATATTTGAATAAATTTAATTTACGAATACTGTGTGATTTGTTGTACTTTTATTTGTATCTAGCAAATTCTCAACAAATGTCATAGCATCAAAAAAGACAAATTTTTACTAAACTTGATTCTATTTTACATTGTTATTTAAAATAATAGAAAACTACATAGTAATTTTTTTAATTTTTCAATTTCAAGAGTAGTAGTTTCCATATAATGCAGTCTTGAAATTGTATTATTATAATTATGCTTTCTTAATATTTTATCTTTAACTTTTTATAAAAATTATTCGTAAACTTGCGAAAACTTTTCCTTCTGTAATCTTTTTCACGAAAAATACTTATTCTCAACTAATGGTAACTGACTAATTATACAAACTCAAAAAAGGTCAATGTTTTTTCAAATTCAAAAAAGATCAATGTTTACTCCTTGCTTGTAAGCAATTTGTTTTGCTGCTAATATAATTAAAGTTTTCTTCACAGCTTAACACTTTGAACGACGAATCTGATAATTATTTTGGCAGAAAAAAATTTACTTATATTTGCATGATATAAAACTTGTTTAAGAATCGAATAGCTTCACAAATTTATTCATTAAATGCATAATAATTATCATTTCTTCATTGCTGTTATAATAAACAACTTTTGAAATTATAATAGCTTTGTATTTAAATATTTGCAATATTAAGAAAGCAATATACTTTCAACAACAATACTTCACAGATATGTTTATTGTTTTGTTTTTTCGATTATTTTTAGTAATTAAAGATAAAAATAGTTTGATTGTTACGATTTTTAGAATGAAAAAATGCGATTTTTTCGCTCTTGCCCTTTGCCTTCTTCTCAGTTATTCCAAGTCTCAAAAACCGTAAGTCTATAGTTTTTTATTATTGTATCGAAAATGAGATAGATAGCAAGCATATATTGTCAGATAGCTAATTAAAATATTGCTATATTTAAAACAAAAAAAAGTTTTTTTTAAAATTTATATTCATAAAAATAATAGTATTTGGCATGTTGCAGCAATGGTGAAAATGAACTCGATTTTGATGATCAAAAGGTTGTAAGTAAGTGAAAGTTTTTTTAGAAATAACTTTGAAAAAACACTGGGTTTCAAGCTTAATGACCGAAAAATTTTAAGTTTTTCTAGTCGCAAATGAATTATTCACTTATGTGCTTATTTATTACCTGTAAATCTTTAAAAGTATAACATAGAAATGTTCATAAAATTATATATGTTCATTCTAAAATATTATCAAATAGAATTGTTCTTATGAAATAATTTAAAATCTAAGCTTCATTTTTTATCAGCTTTATCTGTAATGTAATTAAATGAGACTAACATTGCCAAAAAAAATTTTCAGTTTTTTCATACTTATCATTCCATTATTATTATATTATTTATGATAGTTTACCTTATGCAAGATTTATTTTGTGACTAATTTGATAATTTTAAATTCATTTTTTCAGCATTGGGTCCACCAAGAGATGGTTTTCAACGAGCAATATTTGATGAAGTAGCAATGAACGATATCAATAGGTTGTCTGGTTAGTTTTTTCCTTTTTCTCTAATTAAAAATCATAACAAAAAAGATCATTTCTTTTTTTTGTTTCAAACATTTGTTTGACATTTTTATCAGACGAATACTTCACTAAATTAGTAAATTGCTTCTAATGAAGAATTCGAAAAATTGTTTTTTTCTTTTTTTTTTTTGCTTCTTTAGTTTTATAAAACCTTCAAAATTCTATAAAATAAAGTATAACTTAACTGTTAAAAAAATGGCAAATACATGAAAAATCTTTCTCATTTTACTGCTTTTCATCTGCTGTTTGAATATTATTAAATCGTTGCTTACATTTGATAAGGTGATAAAAGCACTTGTATCGCTTTGAAAAGTCAAATTTTGATATAAAATTTATCTGACAGCTTTTGTACATTTTTTCTTCTTTATTTGTGCTATCACTTATGTCATAAATCATTAATTTTTTACTTCTGTAATCAAAAAAATTTAATTTTTGTGATATTATAGCAGAAGATATTACGCTCGTAAAAAATGATATTGGCGCATATGACGATAAATTCGTTGATTTACGAGAAGGTAAGTAGTATCTAAAAAAATTTGTCTGAACAGAAAAAGTTGAAGGGGTAAAATTTTTTGATTCTTATTTATGGCGTCTTTTTTCACCATTATCACTTTTTATGATTACAATATTTGTTTCTAAATGCTTTATATTTTGACGTTTTTTTCTATTTCCTGTAATTCAAAAAATTTAATTTATTGGTAAACTGACAACTTTGCCAAAATTTAGTAGAATATTATAAAAAGGTTTTTTCAGAAGAACCATTATTCATACCAAAAGCATATCGAAATGATATACACAAAGGTGAAAAAACAAAATCAACGGTCAAAGTAAATAGAGTAGTTACTGATACACCACCCAAGCAGGGAAACACGCTTGCACGAACTCTACAATCGAATATTAGTCGAACTTCATTACTTCCTCTTATTACGTGCGTCAGTCACGCTAATTGAACTATTTTTGCGCAATATTTAATGAGCATCTATGAAACTTACAATAGAAACTTTCAAGTTATTTTATGACAAAATTATGATGACAGTGAGATTGATATTTTTTAGATAACAAAGTATTTCAAAAAATCTCTGGAGGATATTACATTTTCTTGAAAATTTTTTTAATTCTAAAAAATTTTCAATGCAAGAAATTTTTTGACTTCTACATCAAAACAATTTACATTTGCATGATATGAAATCAATTATATTGATCGAATTTATTAAATAAAAACTAACGTTTGCATAGTCTTCGCCTTTTAAATAATCAGTTATTAAATACAATTTTATGAATAATGTTGAAATTATTACATATCATTTATTAATGCCTTTCATTATTTCAGACGACCACCAGTTACTACGCAGGTACGATTTTCATCAAGCAAGATGCTTGTATCTTTTGCAGTTATGAATCTAAAAAAATCCACCTCTACTACTTCAGTCTGTATACTCTATGCACATCCTTCATATACTCGATCAAGTTTACTTAGTAATACTTCAAGTTTTAGTTACCATTCCAATCGCCCCAAACACAATTCTTTTTGCGTCCGCAATTTTCACTTCGACCTCCAATATCACCTCCGCGAATTATTACTCAACAACAACTGCCAACCAGAATATCATTCAGGTGAAATTTCATGCTATTTTTTTACCTTTTTTCATCTAACAACCGATTTGTCAGAAAATCATTTCAAAGCAAAATTTGAATGTTGCGTCAAGATTATACAGAGTATAGTACTGAATATGAATTTAGACCGCAAATAATACCAAAAGAGACACTTTTGTTCCCTCAGTCCTCTCAATTTTTTCAACGACAACAAGTAAGCAATTTGTCAGCACTTAATTTTGTCAAATAACGCAAATTTTTTCGTTTTTGAAATTTTTGTTAACGAATGCTTCAGACTACTATTAACTTTTTTTCTGATATTTAACAAATAAATCATATTCAAGCAAATGTGGTACAAATAAAATTCATCCTTTAAGCAGTACAAAATTTCGCTCATTGCATTGTAGCGGTTGCTTTTCTCCCTCGTTTAGTACCACTAACTTATCTATTAAATATTGCTTCACACACATTTAACCCAGTTATTTGCATGCGTACTTGCAAAAATATAGCACTTTTTTCGCGTTATCTACAATATACTTCAATAATTCATCTCTTATCGAACATATATTTTTTGAAATTTGATCTAATTTAAGAAAGTAAAATTAAGCTAAGCAAAAAAATATGAAAATGAGAAGATAAATTAGGCATTAATTTTTCCAATATTTTGGTTTTTCTAACAAAATATATATAAACTTAATAATGTAATCATTTGAAGCATTTTCGAAACGGTTTCATATTTACAACACCACAACCAACGCTATCGCCTCTGCAGTCAGCATCTGTAGGAGCTGATAACAGGCAAGGTCCGCTGATATTGCCAGTGAGATCAAGGCAGCAACCTTCACGACTCACTATTCGACCTCCAATATCGTCTCTAATAACTTCTGATTCCTTAAGAACAGGAGGTAATTTTATTTTATTCTTTTTAAATTATTTCAAATTTGATGTACTGTAAGAGTTATATATATGTTGTATTTTTGATTTATCTTTGCGGTAAAAATCTATTTTTACTCTTTCATTGCAATCAATGACTTATCTGTTAGTTGCGATGTTTGAATGTGATTGGATTTATATAATATCTGTGATCGATTAAAATTATCTTTTTGATTTAAAATCAAGTATTTAGCGTTATTAAGTGGAATCTCTGAATTTCAGTATGTCATGCGTCAATTTTTTACATTTCAACACCAATGCAAGGCTCAACAAGAAATTCATTCACTCATTTTGCTATTACTGTATCAGTAGATCAGTGCGCAAGAACTTGTCATGAATTCAATTGTGCAGTAAGCAATTAAGAACTCTTTTTTGTAATAAGAAAATTCAAATTTTTATTAGAAAGAAAAAGTATTAGTGTGGGAAATTTTATATCATTTTAGATAGCACACTATGACCCAAGCACTGGCCACTGTCAGTTTAATCCATCGACCGCTTTTTCAATAAGAGAAGGACAATGTCCACCATGGCCTGCTACTCACTATAAGTTCGTTTTCTCAGTATTTGAAAAATCTAGAACTATCTTTTCATCAATATTAATGCAACTTTTTTCATTACATAAAGCTTTAAGAATTATAATTTGATTATTTATATGCGCTAGTTTAAGCTGAATATTTATTTATCTTACAAATTATTCCTTCAGAACCATGTAATGATAAATATCATTCTTATAGCTATTTTAAGTAGTAAAACTAGTTTTTGCCACTTTATCTCTTTTGCCTTTCACTTAAATGCATTTTGACATTTTTTAGTTAGCACTTAATTCCTATAATACATATCAGAATATCAAGTTCTAGAAACTTATCTGTTTAATACCAGCTTGCATTTAATTGTAGCAATTTGTGTGTAAATCATTATTTAAAACGATTTGTTTGCGTATGTAATTCATTACCAAACATATATGCAAAAACTGAGACATATTTCTATAATTCTGAAAAATAAATAAATTAGAAAACTTCGTCAAAAAATAAATGAATTGCAAATCAATTTGCCTAACAATAAATATTAGTATTGTATTCATTATAAAAGATTAACTCGTGACAGAAATAAGCAATAATAGCAACAATACTACATATCGTGAAAAAATTAACATAAAGTTGTATAAATATATTTTATTAAGCAAAATCACCACAAAAAAGTTGTAAAAAACCATTGAAGGAAGTGTGATATATTTTCAGGAAGCAGTAAGATATTTCAAATAATTGAAGAAGCAAATAGACTATATTTGTCTCATATATTCCATTAACATCACTTTTATGAATAGTTTTAGGAATAATGTTCGATCAACTATTCCCCTACGAATATTTTGTGTTCAGTGTCATCGACCAAGTAAAAACTTTATAGTTACTATTTAGAAAAATTAAAAGTTATATTGTTTTTTTGATTCAGAGTAATCTTTCAGGAATGTTTTTAGAAAGGAAATGAAATATAATGGAGTGAAGTTAAGTCATAAAAACTACTTAAAAGTTATGCCAATTCAATTATTGTACTTTAGTTATAATAAAGTTTACTTACAAGAAAGTATGAAAAGTAATATTTAATTGAAACATATGATTATTTTTAGTTCGAAGAGGGCGAATAAGTAACACCGGAAATCGTTTTAGGACAGCTATTTTAAACTCACTCTTTACTGGAAGGTGCACGAAAATGAGTTTTTAAATTTAAGTTCAAGTGTTGTTGCACTTTTCATTTTGCAAAAAATTTAAAAGCTTTTTAATTAAAAAAATTTAACCTAAAGTGCAATTGAAAATTGACTTTGAATACAGTAAATCGATTAATTTGCTAATTTTCGCCATTTATATGTAGTAAAATGCAAAACAGTAGTTTATAAACTTCAAGATTTTATCAATAAAATTCTATAACCAATTCATATCACAGTATTGAGAGCTTATTCAGGTTGTCTAATTCTCTACGAGGTCGTGCATTAGCACGAGCACATTCAGTACCTATAGCACATCCAGATGTAATCTTTGAATCATCCGTCCATAATACTGACTCCCAGTCAGAAGAAAAGCAACAAAACATAACTCAACAAAACCACAAATCATGGCAGGAACTTCACCGGAATTCCAGTAATCAATATGGACATTATGGAACAAATAAGAAAACGAGACACGAAGCTACCGATCATCGCAGAAGAAGTCAATCACAGACTAATCGACTAGTTATGAAGTGAGCATTTTTTTAGGAATTATTTTAAACCTAAACATGTCATTTTTATATATGTGTAAAATTAACCAATACAGATGGCTAAAGGTAATGAGACAATTTAAATTAAAGTATGGCGATTTCTGAATTCACTCATTCTTTAGAATATAATGAAATTGTGAGTAAACACGGAACAGTTGATAAAATAAGTGTACAATATTGAACTTGAAACTTTTTAACATTTTAATGCATAGAATTTTCTCAACTTCTTATGCTTTTTCTCATCCTTCTAAACAGTAAGCTCTCATAATAGCACAGCACAAATGATGCTTAGTTGATTTGAAAATAATGAGACGAAGAAAATTTATAATTAGAAATGTGAGCTGAATTTGGAAATTACATGAATACATTATTCCTCCATGATTTTATCATTTTGATGCTTCTTTTCTAAATTAATTTTGTTCTTATTGTAGGATAGAGCCATTTACTAGAAGTGAAAACGAGCGTTAATAAGCAAACGATCAATCTCAGCACAATTTTTCTAAGGTCATCATGCCTTTTAAGCAAAATTATTCATCCAATTTGATTTATTTATTTTTTCATAAGACTACAATCTTAGCTAGATAAACGATTGATTTCAAGTCAGATAAAAACATTTACCTCATTTTGATAGCGAAACAGAAGTGAAAAGTTTTTCATGTCAAAAAATTGTTCTGCAGAAATTTTAGTATGTGTTTACTTACATTATTTACGGAATTATCTTTTATTTTGCACAATTATTGTTTAGTTATGTCATCTTAATGGCATTTATGAGAGCTAAACGTTGTGAACTTGTACGAAGATGCGTTGAAAAATGTGTTATACGATCATGCAATTATCAAATATATATAATTTCTGTTTCCAGAGATATTCTTGCTGAAAAATTTCACAGACAGAAAGCTGTGAAAGAGATTCTAAGCCTTTGCATTTGTTCTAATTATCATTTCTACATCATATTCGTTTTGTAAAGACCAAAAAAACATCTCAATACTGATGCAGCACCAATGTGAAATATTTTTTGAATGTTATATAGCTTGAAACTTGAGTATTTTTAAAATTAACAAAATTAGTTTTACTACGATTAGCCTATTTCTAAGCTATGCTAATGAAATACTCTGGCGAAAAATGTTATACTCAACAACTTTCTACATTTACTTTGCCAATAAAATTTGCTTTTAACACAAGATATACTTAGCAGAAATACAATGTGAACTTGTACAAAGCTGCGTGTATGTGAGTATAGTCATTTTTCATTGTTACATACACAGATACCAAATCAAGTCATCTCCACAGTCACGCATCTACATTTACGTACCCATTCACTCATACTCATGCATCTTCACTTACGTGTCTATACTCACACATCCACGCATTAGCATATAACATTGTCCTTTACGTATTGCATGTGATCAAAGAATGATAATTCCAAATTGATTCTGCTCCTCATTATAACAATTTGCTAAACAATCATGTACCATGTATTCTGTTATGTTTTGCTCGGAAAGAATAATTCATCCATGCACATAATACCCATAGGCAAAATATATTTACAATTAACAGAATTTATATTTTTCTGGCTTTTTCTTTCTTAATTGATGCTTGAAATATTGGTGACATGAAATTGCTAGAAAATTTAAGAGATTATATTTCATACACTGACGCCACAGAACAACACTGTTTATGATTTATTCTACTTGCAATCTAACTTTAATTTTACTAAGCAATTTAATACAATGAAAACAAAGATATTCATTACTACATTCTATAAATGGCTAATTTTCTATCCTTTTGTAATCATCATCCGGACATGAATGTTAGTGAGCACACAAAATTACATTAAGAGTGATTACTCTGTCACTGTTACTCATTTTAGGATCATTATTACTTTCATTACAATTACCAATCGAAAATTTAAAAAAAATGTCCATCATGTATTAACAATAAACAATTATCTATCCACGTATATTCACTCAAAAATCTTACACTACAATACAAGTGCACACGTTCGAAAATTGTGCACAAATATATGCAGCGATCACATACGCGTATGCTTCTATACTTTCATTTAGAATAAATATTTAAACGAAAATTCACTGCACAATCCACCTCACACTTCCTATCCAGCAATCACTTACAGTGAGAAATAATTTGCATATCATTTGTAGAGTGGAAATGAAAATCACAAAAGTTCATACGTTGAAACGACTAGCCTTCCTTTCCGTAATTCACTAAAACTATTCACATCAAAGGCTTGAGGTAAGTTACCATTCCAATAAGACAAGTACTGCAAATTACAAGGATATTACTAAATAATTTTGTCAACGTACCTCTATGTAAAGCAATCTCTCGAAACTGTTGAGATTCAGCATTATCAACAATTGAAGAGGCAACTAACAAATCAAATCAGTAGATTTTTTTAGTCCCATAATTGAAGTGGAAAAGAGGCGTATCCTTGCAAAATACTTATCATTAATAACTGCATTAAGCACATCATCTTTTTTTGGAGGTTGGTTGAATTTATATAAGGCAAGGAAAAGTTGCACATTAATTGCATGTATGCAACAATTATTATAAGGAATTCAATATATTCCTCATTAAATGAAATTATGACATCTTATATTAAGTACAATAAGATTCAGCAAGCATTAACAAGCACATTTGGGAATGAATGAAAAAATTTAAATTTCAGTGGCAAAAAATTGTTCAAAAAAAATGAAAGATTTTTACACTTCAGCGAAAAAGGACAAATTCCAAATGAAATTCCCAGCATGAATAAGTTCTACCAATGCTTTTTAAAATTCTTATAATTTAAGGACAATGCGAGTACAAAAAATGTAATTCTTTCCTTAATTTTGCATTCGTTGGAAGTATTGCATGATAAAAATTGTGATTATGCCTCTTTACCATATTTTTCATACACTTTTATTACAACTTTATTCATCATGCAAATATTCAATTTTTCGCTCTTTCCATTAATTGTGATTGATTACATTTTCAAAACATGACTATATAGACTTCATTTCACTTTCCGTACTCCTTACTACCGTTGTTATTTTGTATATCTTTATTATAATTTCAATGTTTTGTAACAATTTCTTTGCCATCTGCTACCTAACAAACCCAAGGTGGAGACGAAATGTGGAATGAGGATAATTCCGTAAATGAAATGGGTTGGAATACAAGCTTCCATAAATGTTGCGCGAAAAAAATCTGTGTATCTGTTCACGTTGAGTCAATAAAGCAAAGAAGGTTAAGCTCCGTGTGATACTGATTTATTCATTGATCATACAAGAATAATGTTCATAATGATAATTATACAAATTAATCTGAAAAATCGCAATGATACTGACAATAGAAATGATGAAAGTAAAGAAATATTAACAATGAAAATAATAGATATGATAAATATACATGATAAACTGATAAGACAAAAAACATCAAAAAACATTCAAAAAAAATGCAAAGAAAAAACAATACAGTACGGAAAAGAATTAGAAACATTACTTTCTTGACATTCATTGTCGATGTCTGCTTCTCAGTACGAGTTTTCTTTGCATTGTGGGAGGGGCCATTGCAGAGGTGG
>UYYF01004510.1:0-44474 GCA_900618365.1 Thelazia callipaeda
TATATGATTAAATTTCAGCTCTCAACGCCCAAGCATTCTTTTTACCCTTGAAAAAATTGAATTTGGCTTTCACGAGAGAACAACTTGAGAAATTCTCAAATTTTTCCGACAACGGCAGAGCAGTTAAAGTTGTAAGTTTTCTCTCTTAATATTTTTTTGACTAATTTGTATGTGAAAGTACTGAAACTTAGTTTCGCATGTTTGTCGCACTTTGCTCTGTTTGTTACTGATTATTTTTGTAGGAGTGAAGTTCGAGTTTTTTAAGATTATACATCAGCAACATACTTAGAATTGTGCTGATAGTAGTTAACTCTGTAGCTTGCTTGTCATTTGAAAATATTTTTGTTAGCTGCTTATTAAGTTACTAGAGTATTATAGAAATAAGAAGGTTATTGTGCATACAGTATAAGTGGTTAATGATTTTGCAGATAATAGAGCAAGAGAAAGTAGTGAGTCAGATAATGGATGGTTTTTTTGACTTAGTTACAAAAATGCTAATGTCAGTTCATCCAGTGATTACGCATCGGTGTCGCAGTAGAATGTCTGCAGTTTTGTACGACGAGGAAAGTGGTAGTGTGTATGTAGAGTCAGGAGTACGCTATCTGCTTTATTATACAGACGATGAAGACAGTCATATGATCTCGTTTTCGGAGCAGTTTTTGAGAAAGGAGATATATCTAAAAACTCATAATTTTGCGTGTCGAGCTTTAATTGTGTCTGGTGAAGGCAACTTTGCTTCACTTATTGTGAAAAATAAATTTAATTTGTAGCAGGTATATTTAAATTTGTTGGAAATCTCAACAATAACAGATTGCTGGAAAGCTCAATAATGGCAGATTGTATCAAATTATACACGGTTTTGACTATTATATTCTGTAGACTGTATTTTGTTTGAAGTTTGTGATTTAAAATTATGGACTGTACATGTACACATTATATATTTTTTTCAGAAGCTTTTTTGTTACATCATTATTAGATGTCTTTACTATGTCTTATCGCCTGGAATTCGATAAAGAGTTTGAAGACTATTTAATTGTTCATTTTAATGCATGTATTTCGTTATTCATATCTATAAATAATGAACAGTAGTAAAGGGGGAATTTGTTTGTACAAATATGAAATAGAGGTTGAGCAAATTTTTTCAGCTTTAAAAGGAGTTTTCACTGATGATACCCGTCTGCGGACGAATAGTACTTGTTGAAATCAGCAGATGGCAGCAAATGAGTGGAATGGTCATCAACCGGACAGAGTGAGGGAAGACTTGTGCCTATCCACTTTAGATCGAGAATAGTTTCAGGAAAGTGATGTAACATTGTGGGTGTGTCTGCCAACTTCATTGTTCCAATTAAGATGCATTACCGATATCCAAAATTCACATTTTTTGAGTAGAGCTGGCTGACGAAGATTCTCAATCTATCGAGGGAAGCTGTGAGCCTAGAAAAGTGTATGTGGAGTTGGATTTGACACTGCTATTCTCATTTGTCGTGAGGTGCAAGCATGTAATTTGCACTTCAGAGCAAATACATGCTTATTTTCGGAAAGTCCATATTTATGAGATCTATTAAATTATAGCTTAAGGTTTGCATCGTCTTCTTCGTAGAATATTTACTTATCTAGGTACTCTTTTGGAAGCCGTGGCGCACATTTATTGAAATAGTAATGGATGGTAATTATATAGTTGAGAGAATTATGGAAAATTCTGTCAAGATAAGATAAATATTTTACAGTACAATATCACCAGCATAAATCTACCTGTAATTCGCATTGAGATAGTGATTGTGACTGTGTCGAAATGTTGACTGGGGAATCATGGCTCTTACTCGCTGTTTTTAACTGCCAAACATGTGATGGTGTAGATTCGGCGTACCCCATTGATATACCGTGACTTGACTAGAAGGTTATCGAAAGTTTGCTTTTTTAAAAAAGACATCGAAATATACTTCATGAATAAAAGTTATCTCTCTCTTCAAGACAACTTGTAGAATAATGAAGGATATAATTACAGGAATTTCAGAAGTCAGATTTTTTATGCTTAGGAAGGCAGAAATATTGCTGCTCTACACATGTGACTTAAATGTCAGTTTCAGATCTATATTAGTGGAGGAGATACAAGACTCCGCATGATCTTAACAGTGTTCTTGATCAATTGTACTTATATATACATATATATGAAAGTGTAAGAGCCAGATAAAAGTTAAGGCTAAGAGTGAGATAAAATGGGCAATAGAGTGAATATTTTCTATTCAAAAATATAGGAAAGTCTATCATTTCTCAAGGCTCTCATTTTTAAAGAGATGGAAATAAAATTATGGTAATAAATAATTCAATAATTGCTCCGAATAATCTACCTCATTGTTATTTAGTGTTGCGCTGGAACTGAAGTAAATGGCTTGCTGAGGAGCTATCCGATTACTGTCTCCATTACTGACCTCTTCACTATTATCAGAGTTCGACGTTAATACGAAGAGTAATTTCAGAAACTTTGTTTTCCACCATTTTTTTCGTCCTTTTTGTTTATTCCGACTAGAAGGTTGTCTTCGTAGAAACCAAAAAAGAACTATCAAGGTGAGGAACAGAAACAGAATGAATAAAATAAGCATTAAGATCCAGAATGCTTCCCTCTTTAGTAAGGCTATATTAACTCTAATAGTCGATAAATGATCGCAACCCTTCTGTACTCCATTATGACGAATACTTCTGTAAATCTGGAAAGAAGTTCTTATTTTCTAGTCAATATCAACTGCAGACAATAACAGACTTATACTTCACATATGTCGTTATTATTACAGCAGTGTCGATATGCATGATGAGACAGCTTATGTTTTCTTTTGTAAGCTACTATTGTTTTAATATGAGAAGCATACATACTTGTTGTGATAACAGATTTCGTTCTAAACTGTCAAAACTTTGTGCTTGATTGTTGACAATTAAACGCCTGAAACATCCGCTAAATGCAGCACTTCTATTCTCCATAGGGTCTTCCCCTAGTGATACAAACTTCAGAGAAACAGAGATCAAAGTTGGCAATTGTTCTTCTGATTTAATTTCTTTTCCATGTCCATCAATCTGAAATCTCGCAAAGATTTGTTTGAAAACTAGATCATATAAATGGGGTCCATATTTTGTATCCTAAGCCACAGTTATTTAGAATATTGTTCACCGCAATTTTTTTATATTCACAGGAGTAATCCAATTTTGCAGTCTTATTCTTCGCTGTTTTTATATTAAATACAGCTACTTATTTCAGTTATTTAGCTTTAACTTGAATGAGATTCTGACTACAACTTGCCTCGACTCGAAGAAGTCTTTGATCTTCGCTGATCTGCAAGCTTAAACGATGCCACTTCATGTCATTCAAATCACTTTCTATATGCACTTGTACTGGCTTAGCACCTTGCAATTTTGCTATCAAATAAGCGGATCCATTTATCAGCTACAATTCAACCAAAAGTAATCCTAAATATCGAATAGAAGAAAATGGAACCTGAATCTTACCTCAATCTTACTGTATTTTCTTTCTTCGATGATCATTAAAATTATGGTATTCTCCAGAGCTGTTCGAAAATCCAGTTCCATCCATTGTGCCGAAATATCATCTATTATGTCGCCTTCACTGTAGTAGACAATTTTATGGAAATATTTATAAAATAAAAGTGAAATTTCCGTATATTTATAAGCCTTGCTTTAAATTATTTATTGTTACTGAGGATGAAAGAATCTTTATTGAACTGAGCAATTATTTTTGTGCAATTTTATTAATAATATTTTCTTATTGACGTGGCTTTCCGTTGATAGTTTTTGAATTTTTGAGTTATTGTATTGAAGTGTATTAAGTTTAATTCCTAAGTCAAATGTCTGTTACCACATCAGCATAATATCTCAGTTCTTTTTAAATGTGCTATCAAGCAAAAACTCACTGCGTTTATCAGCAATAATGCTGTTTATTTCATTTTAATTAACAATCATGATTCTAAGATAATATTAACGATGAAATCTTCCATTGAAAATGCGTGACAGTTTTCGATTTTAGAATTATTTTAAAAGCTAACATTTCAGATTCCTCACACGGAATCTCACGTAATGTTTCTTTGTTATGATCAGTGAGACTGCGCTCATGTCTTCGAGATGATATTTTAATGGAAGCATTCAATGTCGTAAACTTAATTTGATGAATGATGAACGCGGAAAGGCGGAAAACAACACCTCCATTGTTAAAATACCATGGTTCAATCGCTGAATATTTTCAGTGTTTAGTTCTTTGTGACACAAATAAAATTTTAAAAATGATTTCAAATACGCATAATTTGCTTTTATCTCATTATTGCGATATCCGTCATAACCAATATTAATACTGTTATTTTCTGTTATTATAAATTTTAAAACTGAAGTATGTGATAGTTCTTTAATATTACTGATATTATTTTCTCATTTTTATAATTATTATTTTTGTTTTCATTATTATTACCATATATATTCTAAAACCACAGTCACTGTAACTTCCTATCATTATTACTACGGTTATTATTACCATTATTGTCACTAATTTTTTGGCCATTTTAACTTCTCATATTCTACAATTAATATCAGTAATTTTACTACAGCTATTGCGATTATTTTTCACTGCTACTATTGTTATCGAAGGAACAAACCTTTATGGCAGTTTACTGCATCATAACCATCTTTACATATACACCTATAATGGTTGTCATCGTTAACACAAATACCACCTAAACAAATATCCGTCGTTTCCGCATCATCATTATCATTTGCGCATGTTTTTAATTCATCTTCTTTTTCAATCTCCTGCTCTGGTGAATTGATAATATTTTCGATATTGTAATCGTTCATAACAAGCTGACGCATGCAGCCTTCAAAATCAGCTATGGCATTCTGAAATATTACAAACCCGTTTAACAATAATTTTAGGCACTCTAAAGGTTAAATGCATAAATAAATAAGTTAGCAACACAAGTAAAGCTAAATGTATCTGCAAATACTTCCCACCTCTTCGCTGATGGAAGTTGCATCGACAGATTTTCTCATTCCACCGAAATATACAGTCTGTGTGTGAAGGAGCGCTGGAATCCTAAAAAACTTATTGCGTTGTAGTTTTAAATTAATGAGCTGAACCAATAATATAAATCAACATAAAAACAACTAGAAGCATTTGCTATGTTGAATATTAAGTCCTTTCTCCAATTTTTAAATCTCTATGCTGTATACCATGAACGAAGAAAAGAAAAATAAATAATCTATAGCTTAAATTTGAGACATTTCATAAATTTTTGAAATAACCTTAGCGAAGCTCTGCTCACAAACAAACAACCTTATTTTTTTTAGCCCACCAGTTGGATCGTTTGGAAGCTTATAAGATGTTTCAAAAGTATCAGAAGGACGTAACAAAATTAAAATTCTCAACAAGTTTTTAAAAAGATCCATCTTGAAATCAAGAATTCGCAGCATTTTAGTTTTGCCAAAAAGTATAATTATGAATTATTTACTTAAAATCCTTTGTCGCAGTAAAACAGCGAGAGTTATTACATGGTCTACAGAAACCATCTTCATCGCAATTTTCCAGCGTTAATTTCAATGTTTGATGCTTGTACTGAAAACGAATCAACTTCCACTTGCCATCGCCCACTTCTTCATTTATCAATAACTCCATTTTTTTGCCTTCCGTTGAGCTGAGTAAACGAATGTGGCCGTTTTGCAATGCTAAAGTAAGTGTGAACTTGCTGGATCCGTAAATCATTACCAACAAACCCGACTGAAACAAAAAATAATGCATATAGTTCTCATATACAATAGTTAAATCCGATTTTAAAAATAGGAAAAATTTACTAACAATAAGTTATTTCAAATTAATATTTCTCACCTGACTTGAAGTTTTGAAGCCTAGAGTAAATTTGAAGATTGCATTCTCGAAAGTAAAATTAATTAATGATGAGGGCCCATCAAAACATCGAGATTTCAGCTGACAGTAACGACCAGTGTAGCCTTGATCACATTTACATGAATACTTGTCATCATCTTCTTTAAAGCATTTCCCTCTGCAAAGACCAGAGAGTATTGCAGTAAAAAAAAATTACTTCTGTTACTAAAAAAGTGAATATTCTGTGTTATAATTCTTGTGACAAAATTTATCCTTCTGCTACATTTTTTTTTCTCAACACACATTTTTTCCATATCGAAACTGAATGCCTATGTTATGCATTGAAATTTGTAGTTACACCCAAAAGGGTACGAAATTTTCGATATGATAACATACCTGTGGCATTTATTGCAAATGTCGTTATCATAACTGCTGCTGCACTGTAGTGGAGCTCTTACAGTATTGCTACTTTCACAAGAACAAACAAATGAACCAGGTAGATTCAAGCACTTAGCATTGCCACAAATGTTCTTTAAATTATCTCTCATATTAATCGGCAAACACAAGCACGTATGAATCAAAATTAAAATTAAAGCCGGCTAAGAAATTTTCAACCAAAACTCTTTTAAACGTGTTATTGAAATTTACTAATAATTAGATGACAAATTTTGCAAAGTTTGAAATAATACCATATTCCTAACAATAAATTTTGCTTTAATATTATTATCGATCACAAGCAATAGCTCGAAAATACAAGAAAATCAAGTATTTTATAGACTTAGGAGAAAAAGGTTGAGTTATCCGTTATATATTGATATCAATTTCAAACAGTTCAGCAAAAGAACAAAAAATTCACATTAGCAATGGGTGAAAGTAAACTAGCGAGCTTACTGGAATTTCGCACTCATCGATATCATTTTCACAAAATTTACCAATGTAACCCTTGCGACAATGACAGGTATCTGAGTACAGCATGCACGTACCACCATTCTGGCATCCTGTACTTTCAGCGCATCTTGTTTGATCCCTAGTGTAAAATTTTATATATATATATAATATAAATGACCAAATTCTAGTTGCATTAGCGGAAATTAAGTCTTCCCTCAGACTCTAGTCATACTTTCTAAAACAGTTATGAAAGAGTAACTTCAGAAGTTATAAGCTTGTAGCATAATAATATTGAAACAACATAAAGCGAAGTGCTTACTCTGCTCGTCTCTTAACTAGCGGAACAACAAAGGTTGTCTTATAACCAACTAATTCCATTACTTCATTAGTTATTTTCACATTGCGAGAATATTGAGAGCCATGAATACATTTATCAGAAGTAGAACAAACATTTTCAGCAATCTGCTTTAGATGTATGAAGATGGATTTGCTGGTAAAAAAATCTTCAAGTATTTGCGAGCTTTTTATTTTACTGAGTGGAGCGGAATTTTCATCAAGAACTGCAACGAACATGCGGAAAAAGTCTAATTCGCTAAATTGCTCTATGCCGAAAAGTTGGAGTGTCTGAAGAAAAAGAATATATTATTCATAATTCATGATAAACTTTACTTGCTCAGAATAGGATGGATGTGAAATTGAAGTGATCAGAAAAAAAATTAAGTGAAGCACCTCAGCAACAATAATAAATTTTAGTCCCATTTAAATTATCTTCAATTTTGTAGCAAAAATTAAAAAATTTTTTGCCTCCATTGTAGACCAAAATTCCGCTCAATGCTCATATTCATTAATCAAAACTCTTTTGAACAACAATGAAGACTTTACTGAGCATGTAAGTAAGTATTCTTACTAAATTCTGGTATAATTCTTCAAATGTAGCTAAACTGTCGGCTATGCATCTTTCATCACTCCACAATTCAATGACAATAGCTGATTCTTCGAAAAATGATTTCTGCAGCGTATCTCGTTCCATTCGTAATTTTATTGGAAATGTTACATTTGTATTATGACTGGAAGCTGTCACAAATATTGAATTATCACGAAAATGGTCTAAGTTCAGTGAATCGCCATCTAATTTTAGTGAGCAGTTTTTTCCAAAAACCTAAAAATTCATATAAAAAAAATTAATTACCAAATGAAGTAATATAAATTGACAATTTGTGAATCACGGCACTACTGCAGTTTCACATTCTAGAACACTAGAATTGCAGACATTTTTGCACTAAAAACTTATTGAAATCCATACATGATTAAGTTGAGTAGCATCGGCTGAGTAGCATTCATACATTCCAACATGATCCATATCAACAGGAGTGATATGCACGGTGATTCCAGTTTCAGCAATTTGATCTGCTACAAATCTTAAATCGATAGTACGAAGTAGTTCTTCAGGTAGATTATCATCCTGATCATCAACATGAACTCGAATTTGATAACTAGTGAAACGTTCATACGCATGAATACTGCTAACTGTTACGTGAAGAATATAAAGAGGACGATTTTCACGATCCAAAATTTTGATATTTGATAGCACACCCGTAGTTTCATTGATAGCGAAGACCTGAAAGTTATTATGCTACTTAAAGGTGGTTGTCGAGAAACTCAAGAAATATTTCACATAATAACTAATCATTTTGAAGAATGTCTCATCCGCAAAGCAGAAATATAAACATTCGATAAAAAAGATTAACCTGAGATAAATCGTTATCAACTATTTTGTATCTGAATGGTAATTGCTTCCCAGAAATCATTTCCATATCAAATAGTGGAAGCTTAATAATAGGAGTCCCAGGAGGGGAATTTTCCGGAGTATAGCCAACCAGAGTAATCTGTTCTGCTATCGTGGCGTTATTACTTACAGTAATCGTTAGAGAAGCACGAGAACGTACAATATCATGTTGAATAATAGCTATTTTTAAATGATAAATAGTAGGTTGCTTATAATTAATTTGACGACATAACTTGATACTTCCTGAACCATTGTTACAAAATGGCTGCAAAGAGATATCTGTCAATGTTTTTCATATTTTCCTTCTTAAGTAGCGTATTTTGTTAGTTATTCCTTCAAAATTAACTTTTAGGATACAAAATTTGATTTCTAATATCTGTGAATAAGAAATTTGTTCTGATGTGATTACATACCAACTGTCCTATATCACTGAGTCCATCATTGATGATTTCAAGACGAGAGTCCTGTGGTAACCGGTGAAGAACAATTATTTCGTTTGAATCATCATCATTATCAGTTTCAAGCAGTGAGAAATTATAATATGGTTGCAGCAGTGGAAAAGCTTCAGTTTCTTTCATCGCAATGTACACTTTACAACTATAATTTGTTGCCTTTGTCATAAATTTACCGCTAAAAGTTTTACAATACCTTGGAACTTATCAATCCACAATTTAACTCCTATAATCTTCATTACTTATTATGAATGAAAAATATCTCAGTAATAATCTTGAAAAATATTAAAAGATTTTTACTGACATATTTGGAATGATAGTCGAATTCCGTGAGAGCTGGCTAGTCACAGCAACTTGTACGGTTATTAGTCTGCCCGTTTCATTCCAATTTTTTTTCACGCAAATTTCACCCGTACGATCATTTATCTTTACTAAGTCATTTGAAACAATACGGTAATAGATTTGATTTGGATAATTTCCGTTCAGAGTGAAAGCGTCGATCCTTCCAATTATGGTGTCTAAGAAAAGATTGCTATCACATACTCTTAAGATATTTAATCATCGAGCTTTATCAGTGTTACTTGCAAACGTACTGAAAAAATATCTAAATGTGATAATAATCAAGGAAATAGTAACTACTAATGAGAATCATCATTTTAATGTAATCTACTGCTGTTAAATGCGGCAATTATACATACTTATGGAAATTCACCTTTTCTTGCCGATGCACTGATTTCAAAGCTTCGTTGCGGATGAACAAAATATGCCGCAACTTCATGAAATGACGGCTCTACTGTGATTTCTATATGTAAAATATTGTTGTAAATTTTATGTTGCAAATTTGTTTGCTTTGGAACATCCCAAATTTCGGAATCGCTGACTTGAACGCGAAGCATATATTCAGTAGCTGTTTCATAATGAAGCACGGAAGAAACGTATAATGTACCGTCTGTAGCATTAATGGCAAATGGTATTTGTACCGTAGAGTCCGGAATAATACGATAAACAAATGCGTTTGATTTAGAATCAATGTCATTTACATTAAAACAAGTGATTTCAGTGCCTACCGGGGAATCTTCAGATATCTGTAACGGTTGTCATCAATATTTGCTCTTTAAAGTAATTATAAAAACTTTCTGCCAAAATGGTAATAATTTTGAAAACACTGAAAAAAAGAAACATAGACTATCTTGAAAAGAAAAACCAAGGAATTATCAAGTATGAACAAAAAAATATAAAATTCAGTAGAATAAATAATTAATTTTTACTTGCCAGCGCAAAAAAGAATAATTACGAATTTTTCACTAGCAGAAATTACCGTATATTGCTCAAGATAATTCTCGAATTCTGGTAAGTTGTCATTTTCATCGATGATTTCAAGAACGACTTCTGCAGTACTATTCAAGGGAACGAAACCGGAGTCTACTGCCACAACTAGGAACTGGTAATATCTGATTTCTTCAAAATCAAGTTGTCCAGTAGTGAATATGGTACCTGTTAAAATTATATTAATGATTTAAAATATTATATAATGATACTTTGAATATATATATATATATATGGATCACAGAAATCTTTAACAAATGAATAAAGTTCCAATTGAAACCTGTTATTGCATGAACAGAGAACGGTAAGAAACCATAATCATGCTGTATATAATAAATTATTCTTCCATTAAGACCATCATCACTATCTTCGGCAAAGATACTTCCAACTGACGTTTGCAAGTCACAATTTTCATGAACAGAAAACTCATATCTAAATTATTGCGATGGCTCAATTTCAAAATTAGTCACGATGAATCAAAGATTATACTTAATTTTCTTTACATTATATAGATTTTCTCATTTATTACAGAATCAAATAAAATGAGTCTATATTAATTACAAAATCTATTTTGTGCACACATGAACCTGTTTAATGAAAACTGGGGGCGATGCATATTCGGTTCAGTAATCTCAACAATAACCGTAGCGAAGACAAAATCACTTGTAGTTATTAAAAATCCAATCTTCTGAATGGACAAGTCATCGGAAAAGGCAGTTTTTGTTATAAGATAGCCATCTTGACTGACCATAAAACGGCTGTCATTTACCATAACATTATCCTATGGAACAGAAAGTAAAATATTGCATTTTTGGAAGAAAAGTACAAAATTGGGTTTAAAAACGATATAGAAAAGATTACTTTGTCTGAATGAGCAAACTTGCGAAAACTTAATCTACGATATTTTTGTATTTAAAGTGTATTTTATAACTTTGAAAAAAAAAACCGGAACAAGAGCAAACAAACTTGTGAGTCTGCTAAAAACGGTAAATGACCAATCACTGAATTAGATTCAGTAGCAGGAAGCATTGCAAATTCGTAGGTTTTCATTATTGAGTTGTGATAAGAAGGATCAGTGATGTAAATATAAACAGTAGCCTGAAAAATTATACAGATTTTTACTTAGGTCAAGCTGTAAGTTAAATTTCCACTACTCCCTTAAAAGAATATTTACTTGAACATTTTGCAGACAGTAGACTCTGATAACCAAAATCAAATTTTTGTGTACTCAAATTCCTACATTTCTAAATTACTTCGTAAAATTTAATGCGAAAATTTCCTGTGTAAAAAGATTTGTTACGGAGTACCAATTAATGACGACATTCCAACATGTTTATCAAAACTGAATTAATGTTGCAATCTCGCAATAGTCACTTTTCGAAAATTAAAGTTTTATATATTTAAGGAATGAAATACTCAAATTCTTTTAAATAGCTGGACAAAACTGTCGGCATCTAAATATTCTTGTTAAAGAATCAAATTATGTCTTTATAAAAGTCATAACAGCAGAAGTTTCAAGCCAACTTGCGAACAGTATGAGATTAACTATAAATTATTTCCAGAAGTAATTATTTCATTTTCTATGTGACGTAATGAAGTTAAAAAACTTTTGCAACATTAAGCGGAAGCTTACTTCACTAGTCAGCGATGGGATTCCATAATCAGTAGCAAAAGCCAAGCATTTTATTGTAGTATTCACATATTCTTGTAGATTACTTATCGACAAAATATATCCAGTAAACGGTACAATCATAAATGCCTCGTTGTGACAAATTAAGTCGTAATAGAGCTTGCCATTTAAACCAAAATCAACATCTTGTGCCATAATTTCGCCAATTTTAGTAAAAATCTTCTGTAAACTTGATATTCTTCTTTGTTTTTAGGAAAATATGATAATTAATCTTCAACATTTCATGCAAATATCAATTAACTTTATCATTAAAAACTGGAAAGACGCATATTAATTTTCAGGTTTGGAAGTCAGAGCAAATAAGTACAGTAATGAAATGAAATAGTTTTGTAGCGAATGGTACTTTGCTAGACTTACTGAATTGCTTAGTACTGGAAAAGCGTAAACTAATTGGCTAAATATCGGGGCATTATCATTGACGTCTTGTATTATGATAATCAATGATGTTCGTACTTCCCACAAACCATCCCAAGCTTTCACCTTTACCGAATATTCATTTCTCTACAAAATATTTCCGTTACAGATTATTAGTATAATTGCATTACAGATTATTTGTATGATTGCTGGCTGAAAATGTAATTTAAATGCTTTAATGGTCATCATACTTAATTGCACTCAAAAAATATCAACTACATAAAAAGCAGTTATTATCAGATTTGAAAAGAAGATTATTATTTTTAGTAAGTATTAATGATTGTTATTATTGTTATAGCATTAAGATTAATGTAAGAAAGATTATTAATGAAATTTATTATTTCACTCTTTTGGAAGCTTTTTGAAAAAAAAGAAATACAAATACTCTAAGTTAGCAAATGTAGCAAATACAAACTGGAAATAAATGAGCGATAATGACTGACCTCTTCTCGATCAAGCTCTTTCGCCAAAACGATCAAGCCAGTATGACGATCGATCAAGAAGTTATCAGCATCGATTCCTTCCAAACCATATATAAGTGTACTGTTTACATCACTATCGTAACTTGTCACCTGGAGATGTACTGTGTTTGTTTTATATATTAAACTGTACTTACAGTTAAAGGCTTTGATAAAATAGCAGCAAACTGGACTGAATCTATTTCCTGACCTGCAGTACTGGCGTACGTACAGCTGCATTCTCAAGAACTGAAGCATGAAATAGATTGGAGAAGCGAGGAGAATTGTCGTTTTCATCTAATATATCAATCTGAACAAATAATATGAAAACTGATAACTTAAAGTCATCACCAGGTTCAATACTTTTTCTGCAATAAAAATGGCTCATGGAAGTTTGATAGAAGAAGTCCAGTTGAAGTGCGATCCGAAATTATTCACATAGCGGTGGAATAATTAATTAAGTATTGCACTGATATTAGAAATAATTTTCATTCATAAGTTTTAAATTACCTTCACAGTTATTGTTTCAGACAACTCCGGTGTACCATGATCAGCTGCAGTGATGTATACAAAGTGCTCTCTAGAATTTTCGGCATCTAAACTAGAAACAGTAAAAATCTCTCCTGATTCTTCATTGATTCTAAAAAATTTCCATGAATCGGAACTATCGACCAGCATACTATATCTTATTTTACCATTCATACCATAGTCAGAATCATGAGCAGTTACTTTTGTGACTAATTCATTTTCTTCACCATTTTCTTTTACAGATGCTGAATAAAAAATCTGAAAAATAGCATTTTATTTCAGGTTTATTGTAACTGTTTTTAAAATATTACTGAAATAGTAAAAAATTTTTTAGTTCTTTAAAACTTAAAATTTCAACCTCTCATATTCTTCAATTCTATTTTCAATGAAATTTTTTTTGAAAATATTCAGCTACATACTTTTTCAAATTTAGGCTTGTTATCATTGATGTCAATAATGTTCACAATACAATTTGCATATGAAACCATTGGTTGGGTGTGCTGATCAATTGCTGCAATCCATAGATTGTACTGTTTTCTATATTCGTAATCTATTCTACTGCTGAAATTGTACTTTGAATCATTAGTTTCATGAGAATCAAAATTGCAGGATTATAACCATAATACTCTTTTGAAAATCCTATTACATTTCATAAATATTATGTGGAAACTGCAGTTGAATATTATCAAAAGATATTATGATTAGGTAGTTATCATAGTTCACAAGTAACTTTGAATGATAGATAAGATATAGTAATGTAAACTCTATCAAAGATGATTTATTATAATGTCATAATCTGCAAACACCCGTAAAAGTTTTGCTTAATATAATAAAATGAAAAATTTTTAAATTCATACGTAGAAAACAGTTCTCCTGTTTGAGAATTAAGATTAAAATGATGCCTTGGATCACCACTGACAATCGAGAACAAGATTCCTCGACTTGAAACATTTGCTGTGTAGACACTGAATCTTGTGATCAGAACGTCTTCAGCATGTTCAGTAATGTTAAATACATGCTGGGAAATTTTCTGTAAAACACTTTCTGATGATTACGATCATATTCGAATTAAAGTTGTAAATATAATATATTCATACTTAGAAAACATTAAAATGCAATATTTATCTTTGGTTTTAGTGAACAATAAATGAAATAAATAATGACTGTTGCGAGAAATTAAGTGTTTTTAAATTCACTTTAAAAATGGGAAATTTTATCGCCTTTGCAGTATAAAATTCTAATCCAACAGATGCATTCAAATTTCCAGGATCAGAAACACTTGCAGTAATCGAGTAATCTTGCACCATTAATTCTTTTACTGCAGTAATAACACCATTTTGATTAATGTGAAAATTCGAAGCATCTCGACCAGCAATACTGTAATATAACATGTCACCTTCGTCCAGATCAGATGCTGATAATATGTATACCACTTCATCTTAAATCATTATAATTATTTAATGCTGAATAAATTTTAAACTTTTCATGAAAAAAGTCGAAATCTCTTCATATTTTTTAACCATCTTTATGAATTCCGACAGCTTGTTTCATTACTTTATTATTTGAACGCATTTTACGTATTTCAATAACTAATTTTGATCTATTTTCTATCATTGCTAAAAGTTTTATTCATGCTCGCAAAAAAATAGATCCTATGCTGCTGCTTCTTTTATGACGTTTAGTTGGTTTCAATCAAATAATCTTGATATAAACCTGTTTTGATTGCATCTGAGATAAAAATGTCTAGATGCTCATTTAGAATCAAAGGTGGGTTATCATTTTCATCCAAAACCCGAATTCTTAATATAGCGGTGCTGGAAAGTTTAATATATTCTCCATTGTCTTCAGCTCTAATTTTCAAAATCCAGTTCGATTGAGCTTCACGATCGAGTATTTTCAACCTACTCACACATCCTGTTGTCGAATTAATCGAGAAAGGTACTAAGTCCACATCTTCGATATAATATCTGGAACAAAAAAACTTAAGATTAATCTCGTGTTTTTGAATTTTTTACTCGAACTGACATGAAAGATTAAGTTACCGAATCATCGAGAATTGAGAGTGATCTCTATCTCTTGCTTGGAGACAAATCAATATGGAGTCCTCTTTTACTGGCTTATTCTCCACTACTTCAAGGTAGTATTCTTGCTGTTCAAAAACTGGAGCATTATCATTTTCATCTAATACAATTACTGTTATTGTACTGGTCGTTCCAGGGCGTCGCGGAGCACTGAGATCATTTACTTGCACTACTAGCTCATACTGTTCTTGGAATTCTCGATCAAGTGTTTCTCTGATTTGTAATTCGCCTGTTTGTGCTGTGAGGCGAAAAAGCGTACTATTACCCTTAATCAAAAGATAAAGTAGACTACTTAACTATTTATTATCGCTTGAACTTTAATATCACAGACATCTTCTGTAAGAATAGATTATTAAACATTTAATTATTTACATTACGATAAAGTAAAGCAGTGAATATTTTTGCTTTATCTGGTGATTTATGAATTGTGAATCATAATTATTGTAAAACGTTCAAAGTATTGAGTTCAATTTTCGGTTTGTCAAGTAACTGAAGGCAAGCAAGTACAAAAAAGTATTGAATTCTACCTGTACAAGAGAATATGAAAAAGTTTCGTTTTTTCTGGAATTTGTTGTGCTAGCTCTTATCGATCCTACTGTAATTGGATAAGGCCCTTCAATGTTTTCACCTACATAGAAAACTTTTTGATTTCCGCCAAAAAATCGAATTTTTTCATCGTTAATCGTAAGAATATCGATGATAATAATACTATAATGATAAGTATTAATAATAAAAAGTGTGATATTTGAAATACACTTAGTCGCAGTGTACGATCATTAATCTACCACTATAACTGATCTTTTAACTAATTAATAGTGACTTGAAAAGTAATTTAAAAATTGAATACTTAGTTCTTGCGGATGTGTAATCTTTTTGTGCGATTAATAATTTGAATACTGTAAAACGAACCAAATTAATTCACTCAAAACATATTATTCAAGAGAGCTTTTTAAAATAAATGCAGTGGAAAACAGAAGTTAAAATATGCATTTGCTAATAAACAAAACTTTGGGCTTCAGTAATATGATGTTGAAAATAAGTTCAAAGTTGACGGAAACAATCAAAATTCAAAAAGAAATTTGTTCTGAACACTTGAAGTTCAGAATAATTTCATTCTTCTTAAAGTTTTTACCTTATTTTCTTCTTAGAATTTCTAGTCGATAACAACGAGACTGTTAAGTTATAATTCGATTTTTTAGGAGAATTTAAGGGTTGATTGACAGTCACTGTTCCATTTGTGGGCGATACATAAAAGTAGCCATCTTCATTCCCATCTTCTATTTCAAACTTTGCATTTCTTGCAAAAGTCTTCAAAAAATGTTTATTAGCTATTTGGAACTTGATGTACCGAATATTTTGATCTTGAGTGGCTTATCAATAAAGTTGAAATCAACTTTTAAAGAAGCTTTAAAAATCTTAAAAAATCTTTAAACATGTCATTTTTACTTTCATAAATTTCTCTCAGGAACATTATGACCTTTCTGTAAATGTTTTAAAGATTTCAGAAAAATTTTTTAAACAGAAACACGATGCCATTAATTTGATAGCTTAGAGTTATTATCACATGCAACAATTTCTGAGAAGATTTCTGTTCATATGCCATTTCAAAGACTAAAAATATTTGGAGCTTTCTTTATTCAAAATAATCTAATTTTCAGAAATTTCTAATTTTATTTGCTTTTAGAATAGAGGCACTTGCATTAATTAATCGGATAATAACGAATCCAACTGCAGCATTTTCTGGAACAGTTACATGATGATAACGTTTTGATTTTAATGATCCTTTGTTGCTAGATAATGTTATGACAGTTACTTCGATGACTGTTGAAAGCCTTCTCGAAATACCGAAGTCTGCTATTTCAACCAAGAAATGATAATTTTCAGTTGTTTCATCACAAATTTGCTCACGTACCTTAAAAAGAATTCTGAAATTTAATGCAATTTCAATTATTATTTCTGAATATTTGTTTAGAGAATATTTCAATCATTGCACATCCTTTTATTATTACTATCATCAGTATTTAGTATTCACTGATAACACTTCATTAAATGTTAGTTTTTGATGGCACTCGAAATTTTTTTCTGTGCTAAGATTAATTCTCTTTGGAAGTATTTGAATAAAATCACGATATCATCATGCACTGAATAATGCAAACAAATAGAATCCGCTTAAAAAATTTTTAAATCGTATACTTCCGGTAAATTTATGAATATTAAATATGTTGAAAAATAGTCAATCAAATCATTCATACCTTTAAATATCCATGAATAGAGTCAATAGTAAATAATCCTTCGGGATGTGACCATGGTAAAATACGATACTGTAGTTGACTATTATACCCTTTATCAGGATCTTTAGCTTTTATGCGGCCAATAATGGTGTCTGGGGCTATATTTTGCAGTACTACGAAAACAGGTGGTGAAATGATTTGAGGAGCATTGTCATTTACATCCACAACTGATACTGTGACTTTTGTCGTTGTTTGAAATGCTGAACATAGAAATTTTAGTTAAAATTTTCTGAATTTATTTTCATCAAACTTGCCAACACTGTAAACTAGTCCTTCACATAGTTATTACTAACATTTTTCTGGTAGTTTTTGATCACAAATAGTAATTGTTAACTGGTGAAATGTGTTTTCTTCATAATCAAGTGGTGCCACAAGAAATATTCGTCCATCAGGTTTAATCCCGAACCAATTTTTTTCATTACCAATTACAGATATCTCATATATAAATTTGTTCACTGAAAAGTTTTCATTTGGTTCTTCAAAAACTCCATTAAATGAGATCACAGACAAATAAACTGTAAAAGCAAAATTCCAATTCAGTCTATAATTTCATGATTAAATTTTAAAACTGACCTGTATCGAAATCATTAACTTGTAATCGTAAAATGATATAGCCCAATGGAGCATCTTCCTGAACCTTAACTTCATATTCACTAGCTGTGAATTGAGGTGCATTGTCATTTACGTCAATAACATATAGATAAATATTGCATTCTATTGTAGTGCTTTGTGTTCCATGCAGAAAAGCTTTGAAGTAATACAAATTTTCCTGAAGGTCAAACTCAACTAAAACAAAAGTAACAAAAATTCAGTAAATTTGCTAGCAATTTCAAAAGGCTAGTTGATGATTGAAGTTGTTTCGAATGTTAAGTAATACCAATTCAATTTTGATTAAGAAACTTGCACGCATACTATTTTGAAGAAAGAAAAACAACAGCAAGCGATATACTTTTTCATAGTCAAATGGAGCAGTTGTTGTTACAGCTCCAGTAGTGCTGTTAATTGATATCCCATATGGATGCCCATGGAACGTGAAGTTAATCCTTTCATTACGATTTATCACTTCCTTGTTTTTTATAATGCCCACAAATGTGCCAGGTGGAGCATTTTCTGATACTTTCAAGTTGACAGTGTTATTTTGAGAACAATACATGCCAGTGTATGACTTATCAATGCCAATAAATACTGTAATTGATTTCAGTACTCCTTCACCTGTTGCTTTGACATCCAAATACATTTCTGATATCTAAAATATTGGACTACAATGATTATTACCGCTGCAATAATTATTTTCTATGTCTTACTTTTATCAAAATCACAAATTTTGCTTTAAAAGTGACTAATAGGTTTTTAAATACAATAATATCATTTAATAAATTCCAATGCTTCACACTTACGTTGATTTCATTTTTTATTCTAATCACACCACTTCTCTCATTTATTTCAAAATTATCAGTTTCGGTCAACAATTTAAATTTGAAAATTCCAAAGCTGTCGATTTTTCCTACTATCGATCCCACTAGTATCGGATCTTTGATCGTAAATTCATAATATGATTGGAGCTTATCCACTGTCCTCACTTCATTTACTACCAACAATTTAATCTGAAGTATTCAAATAAAATTTAACAGTGTAGTCTAAAGTAGCAAGCACTGCTTTAAAATTTTTCAAAATCAAGATTTATTATGTAATAAACTGTATTTCAGAATCATATTCTTGTCGTAAATTTATTAGATAATCATTGGTATCCTTGAAAATACAAATATAGTTCTTATCAGGAGTGCAGAAAATATGAAGAGATCGAAATGATAATTTTAGCAGTTATAATGAATACTATGCAAGCAATATTATTTTATGAATATTATTAATGAATATATATTATATTAATGTTAATAATATATTATTTTATGCAAGCATGCTCAAATTTAAGCAGTGAAGATTTAAACAGCCACACATGACTATTTAAATGATAAAATATCATAAAAAGATTGTGAATTCAGTGCAATATTTTTGCAGAATATTAGTACTTTTATTACCACTATCAGTTCTTTGCTAAATTAAATTTAAAATGAACAAAAGTACATCATATATTGAAGAAATTTTTTGTAAGTTATATTTAGGAATTATGAACAAATTACATAAAACCAGCTAAATTCCAGTGTAAAAAAGTGAAAAAAACCAGCCAAATTTTTTAGTGACATCAAACATGAAGCAGCTATTCGTTGAGAATAACAAAATGACAGTTTTTAAACAAATATTTTCTCTAGCTTCTGGTAGTTTCGGAACATTTCAAATTTTAAATCGACAATTAATTTTTTCATTTTTGAACGTTTTTAAAAATTAAACCCCTAAAAAGTATCGAAATTAGACAGATCAGTGACGATTCAGATAAAAAACGAGTCGAAATTATTCATGGTTCATTTACGGGACATTGATTTCAAAGCCATTTAAATTTCATTTCATTGAATCATTTTATTTTCTAATAAAATTTATCAAAAATAGTGATGTTAATGACAAAAGAGATAAAAGATGCCGAGTGTTTTTTTTTCCAATTCATTCAAATGTTAATTTTTTGATGCGTTTGATTTGAACAGCCGTCCGTCGATTGAACCTAATCAAACTTGATGCATCATAAACATTTCTGGAAAAAATGTAAAAGAAAATAGCAGCTTGTAGAATTCTCAAAGATTGTTGAAAATACACTGTTAAAACTGAAGTACGAAACAAATACTTTTATCACGCTATCATTCTGAAAAAATTTTAATTTATTAAATTTTGACGCAATATCAGTCTAAATTCTTGAATTAATTTAAATTTTTAAAATGATTTAATTAAATTAAATAAGATCACAAATATCAAAGAAAATTTTGGATGTTTAGAGTTTAATGTGAAAAATATTTATGTGGTTAGCAAATGAGCCAATATTTTAGTTCCAAAGCCAAATTTTAATTCAGTGATTTCCCCCTTTGAAAATTTTTGGGAAAGATAACAAGTAAAAATCACTGCTTTTGTATACATGTATGTGATCGTTATCGACCTTGTTAGTAACAACATAATTGGTTTTGCTTTACTTTACTTCTATAAATCTCAACAACTCACTTATATTATAATTTGCAGATGACAATTTCAAGTGGAAGCTCTTTTGTCTCGTTGAGTTCATTCTCATACGGTTATTAAAATTCTTCAACTATTTGTGTCCATCTATAATTATGGAAAGATGGACAAATATGTTCACAAAAGACAACAACCACCCATAGAAGGTCAAGTAAAGTTTATGAATAATTCCCGATGACAAATCAAGCGTTTGTCACTCAGTCAATTTTATTTTCGAACTAAAATCCATATTTTATAAACAATTGACATGCAAATAAATATAGTAGAGTAATACAGAAGGAAGGCAAGAACATGCATTTTATAAAGGTAGTAAATCATTAAATTTTTTCTTCCATATTTCAGTCTCTTTAAATTACTTCTTCAACATTTTTTTTTCGCAATAAAAGTTAAGAAAATTTAACCATAAACTATTTTTATATACAAACAAGAAGTTAATAAGCACACAGGTTTAAAATCATAATTATACCATTATGTACTTTGCTTTCGTTGTTCCTTACTTACTGATAATGTTGATCATTATCACGGAAATTATGAGTGTAAGCAATATAAAACAAGTTTTCTAATATCTGAAAGTTTTACATTGCAACTTTGAATAAGTAGCATTCAAGTACGAAAATGTTAAGAAAGAAGAAATTTTTGAACTGTGAACACGCTCATTCTTTGAGAATAAAAAAAGTTCAATCGTTTCCAAAAATGCTAGACATTATACCATTTTAGTTAACTAACTTTTGTTTATTTAAAAATTTTACTGCATTCCATTCAAAAGCAATTTTTTCAAGCAACTGAAGCAATAAATGTCTCAATCAAAAAAGTTTTGGATCAAAAATAATGCTGCTTACTGCATTGGTCTAAGCAAACTTTATCCAATTTTTTTTAGAATTTTGCGATCACAAAGACTGCTACGAAACTGTTCACCGATTATTCCCTCTTATTTGCATTAACTTTAATTATTTTCTCCTTCTCAGATTCACTTGACGAAAAGATAAATTTCAGTAAATTTAATGCCAAGTCAAACTTTCTTGTTCAAAGCTCAGGGTAATTCATTCTTATTCTTAGAATTAACTTCACTGTATGTATCTTATATAGCAAATACCATGCAGTTGACAAGTTATTTAATCTATAAGCACTGAGTAAATCTGATTTATAAATATTTTTGTAGTTTATGTCAATATCTATCTATTCATAAATAACTTTGTGGTAATTTTGAAAAGTCCTCACGGGAATCACAATTGAAAATTGCTAGTTATTTCAGAAGTTATCTCTAGAATGTTTTAACTTCTCAGTGTGATGATCAGAAATTTCAGTCATTTTGAGATGATACCGGTCTGATGTTATTAGCAAACATTTTTCATAATAAAGGTTGCTTTCACCTGATTTAACCTGAGACACACAAGAAGCAATATTTAACTGCTTAAAATTGCTATTATTATCCAATTATATGGTAGTTGATTATGAAAATGTCACGATGGTTCTGAATACCTAAAGTGAGCTTGCAAACGTTGAACTCTTAAAATTTAATATCAATTTTCAAATTTTTTAAATCTAGACTTTAAATTTATAAATATTATGTTTGTTTTTGATTCACAATAAAGATAAGCAAAAAAATAGTTGATTAATGTTTTAGCTATGATTTAATAGTTAATAATGGCGAGTTATTGTCATTAGTTACATGATATAGTTTTACGTACAATTAAGACAGGAAAATGTCTTACAGAACTTTTAGTTAATATTAGATCAGCTAATTATGAAGTTAATTTATATAATGACAAAGTCCTCACAGTAATTTTCAGTGGTTAAAATGAATACAATGGACAGAAAATAAAGATGACTGTAATTAAATCTTTGTTCTCTCACAGAGAATTGACTTGTGTAAACGAGAGAATGCATGGAATATACAATTTTTCAGGAAATTAACTGAAAAATCATCATTGGAAATGTTGGAAAGTAATTCACAGATCATTCACAGGTCATTTATAATTGTTGTTAATTATAGCTTGTGCAATTATTGCATTTACCTTTATCAAAATTACTTCATTTTTGTTATACGCGAAAAAATTGTTAACTTCTGAATATAATTTATTTCAGGGAGTCTTTGGAATATTTTTTAAGTGCTAAATTCTTGAAACGCATGAAATAAATAAAAATAGTAAAATTTTTGATCTTCCATTCAATCTGTCTATATTCTTGATGAAAACTGCCCTCTCAGAAGCATGAATTTAGCAGATGCCAAATGTCTATAGAGTGTTCGCATCCATTATTTTGACAAGCATTAATATTTCTCGCAAAGGTAAAAAGGCTATCAAATGTACACACAAATGATTACTTTAACCTGTATTGTTCACACACACATCTGTCCCTCTTAAAATGCACACAAATGTAAACACAGTGACCACTCAAACAAATCGAAATCAAAGTTTCTATATTTACTCTTTTCCTCTTTTTATTTTCATATAAAATGACTATAACATTCAGCAAAGTGTAGGCAATTTCAATTGGCATATTACTGTAAACAGAAGTGTATTTGCAAGTAATTTTGAACTCTTCGTGATGCTTGTGTGATACTAATACCTTTGATTCAATATTCATGCATAAAAAGATCGAACAACATGAGTTATCCGCAGGATAAATATTGACCCCAATCATGTAAACATACCACTTCAATCAAAGCGTACGACCATCATTAATTGCAGTAAAAGAGAAGTGATACGACTATTCAGTTTAATACTGAAACAATTATAATTGAAAATTTCGATATCAAACAAAAACTCACCATGATCGTCTTAGTAAATCCTTCTGATAACATCGTAATTTCCATATTTCTTTCAGGACCCTCTGGCTTTTGAATAATGCGTAACTGCCCACTTAGACGATTAATATCAGCCCACTGCATGATTTTGTTGTCATGGTATTTACTTCCAAATGAAGTTGTAAAGTATTCCACCGTAGTCCCAGTTTTTGCTTTCACTGTGCCAAACACAGTACCAATTGCGAGACTGTGGTTGATATGGTAGTGGTCCTTAAAATCAATCTGAGCTTCCAAGCCTGGATTAAATGGAATGAGTGTATAGCGTATTTCGGAGGTTTTTCGTAATTCGTCAAGTTTATCACGAAATCTAAAAGTAATTTTTATAATAACTTGTTGATGATAAACATTTTTCATAACAATAAATAATGCTAATGCTTGAAGATAAGAACTTACTCAGCTTCGGTGTTTCGATCGTAAATCAGCACTGAAAAATGTTGCAAAGCACCTTTGAAAGGATCAACTGTAAAGCCATGCTTGTTCACATCCAAAATGCTATCAGCTTTTTGCAGCACTTGAAATCCGATTGCTGCATTTAGACCTTCATCTTTATCAAAGCATTCCCATGGAAAGAACTGTGATGACTCTTGTCTGATTAATATCGCATGAGTACCATTACACTGCGGGAAGTTATCATTTTCATCCATTACTTCAACCAAAACCATTATTGATTCCTTGTTCAGATTTTCAAGTAATAATCGATAAGAATTCATTTTTTCACGATCCAAAACATCATCACAAATTAAATTTTTTCCATGAAGACGGAACGCATTCCCAAATGGTATTTGACGTATTATGCGTGTATTATTTGATACATCAATTTTACCACATACTTCACCTGCTTTGTTGTTTTCCTGAAAAAAATTTCATATTATTTTCTAAAATTCTGTTCAGTTTTTAACTTACAAAAGAGTAAAAAAAAATATCACATGAACATGTAGCTCAATCTCAAAAATAAAAATCATCCCATTTACTTGAATATGTATTGTTATTGTCTTTGTTATTCCATATTTGTTATTATCCATTAAAACAACTCCAAACGTTATTGTATTGGAAGACAATGCTGTTTCAGCTGTAATCATTAATTCCATCCGTTGTCCAATATATTCGTCTAATGTTCCAGTTAAAAATATGCTACCATCAATAGCATCAATTGCAAATAAATCTAAGCGTTCTGCACTCAAATTACCGTAACCCAGTGAGTACCAGATATTTTCTCCGCAAGCAACCGCATGAATTCTTATAAATGATAGCCCAAGAAAGCTATTGTTGATTTCAATATCATAAAGCGGATAATTCATAAACATTGGTGTACAATTCTTTTTTGCAGCAGTATGAATGAATACATATGTGATCGAAGAAAGTGACGGATTGCCGCAGTCCGTTGCAATTACAGTGAGATTATATACGTAATGAGGCTGTAAAGTACCACTTTGTCTGATTTCTCCAGTAGTTCTATTTATCTGAAACTATAGTAATATAATAAAGGGTAGAAAAAGTTGAATGAAATCGAATTACTATTGCCACTTACAAACATGTTGTACGTATATTTATTTACTTATTATGGATTAATTAAGCTTGTGTACTGACCTTAAAAGGGTACCATTTCTGACGTATTTTGTATCTTATTTCACTATTTAATCCAAAATCCATATCATATGCTATAACTTTACCAACAAAACTATCTAAGCCATCAGATGTAAAATTGAAATGATAAAATTCGTGGTCCCACTTAGGTATGTTATCATTTAAGTCCAAAACATCAATCACAACCAAACATTCGGCTTTAAGCAAACCATCGTAAGTAGCAACAACAGTAATGTTGTAGTAATGAGATATCTCATAATCCAAAGTGAAGAGAGCTCGAATCTGACAAATTTAATATTTGTAAGCATTCATCATCTTAGCAACGCATAAGCATTCTTTCTTTCACTTTAGAAAACTTGCAAAAAATTCTTTCATATCTCAATTACTTGAGTGCAATTCCAAACTAAAAAAAAGTTGTATTACCACATATACTTACTTCACTGTTTTCATCAACTAAAATTTAAATAGAGCTTTGAGTAAAAAAATGAATAGCTCATTATCAAAACATACAATTCCGCCGTACTCATCGATGTGAAATAACTTTTTCCCTTTGTCAACAATATCATAGAATAATATCGAATTCCGATTACCGTCACTGTCATCATCAGCACTGAAAACTCCTACCACGGCACCAGGTAGGTTATTTTCTGCAATGTGGAATCTATTTTTTCGAGGGCACCGAGGCACAACATTATTAGTATCCTGCAAGATAAGTTTTTAGTTTACCAAAATTACACCAAAATTTAAAATCCGATTAATAACTGGCTTTATTGAAAATTTCTTCTCGTCAAATAATAAAAATTTAATCATCATAAACATCTAACTAAATATATTTTGAAAATTGGTAATTTGTAAAAAGTAAGTGCTTACAAGTAAATCCAAAGTGAAACAGCTCACCTCAAAAAAAATTTGAAGTAAAAATTCATGCTTGTTTTGAATGGGATTTTTGTCCAAATTAAGAGCAGTAACTGGTATGGATAGATGTCTCATTCTTCCACTATCAAATTTTGATGCGATAAAAACTTCCCCTGATGGGAGTATTTGTACTGGATAACTTTTCTTTGCTACCATTTCAACAGCTTGAAATTTAAAACGATGGGTAGAATTAATGGGTGCTAAGCTAGTTATAATTGTTCCTAAGGATAGGTTACTTTGCGCCAACAATGTAACTGTCGGAGGGAATGAGTAGATCTAAAAAAATAATTTTATCTCAAACGAAGAGAAAGAAACAGTCAGTTTAAGAAATATGAATACAAATGTTAACCCTTAACATGCATACTTTTTTCTGCATGTTCAAGTTTTGATAATTTGATGCATTTTAATATAATGATCTGAACGTGCTTAAATTCAGAAACATTCAGTATCAAAATTTCTGTAATGATTGCGATGATAAAAGTTCTGAAATGTATTTTTTTAATTAATATTATGATGTGCTTGATATTATAGTCAATAAAGTATGGAATTTGCTTACTTCTTCATTTTTAATTTCTGCCACAATTTTTATTGTATTATGTCTTGATGGCTCACCATTATCAGTTACCATCACATGAAACTGCAACTGATTAAAGCCATGTGGAAATTTCATCAGTCTTATAATGCCTGTTTTTGGATTAATAATAAAAAAGCTACTGTCGATACTGTATGTGATTTCGCCATTAGGGCCATCATCCAAATCATGACACTGTAATCGAAACAGCTCTGCGCCTACGCCAACAAGCTTTGCATCAATAACAAAATGTGCAGTTGTTCCATCAACTTGACAGGTCGGTGAATTATCATTTTGATCAAGAATTAAGAGTCTTCCTTGATGCATTCCTGTAGTCCAATCTCCATCTGCGTACACAGTGAAACTAATGATTGGTTCAATTTCGCGATCAAATGAACGGCGTGCTCGTAAATGACCCGTGAATTCATCAATCAACAGATCGCTAGTGTTGATACGATAGCGAACATTGTCCTGCATTTAATTTCAATACATAATTAGTTTATTTTCATAAACTAAACTTTTTATTATGTAAAGAAGTTATACTCCAATTACAAAACAATTTGCAAGTAACCCACAGTGAATTACATATGTAAAGTCAATTGCTAATTAATAGGCAATCATTCTAGGATCTTCTTGCAAAACTTAATCATCACATAATTTAGAAACTGTCACAAAATACCAAAGACGTTGATGGAGTAAGCAAAAGCTCAAAAAGCGATGGAAGTCATAGAAGGAACAAACTCAGGCTAAGCAGAGCAAATAAAAATACACCAACTCAACACTGAACGACAAATAGAACTAGAATCAGACTCAGGAAAACTCACATTAAGTAAAATTAAAAATTGGTTTCATATTAATTCTTGAAACATTCAGAGAATTCTCAGTTGATTAGTATTTATCATTGTTAACTTACCATTCGTGATTCTACGGAAAATGACGCCAAAACTTTTTCTGGTGAAGAATTCTCACTGATTTCAATAGACCAATTATTAAGTGAACTAAACTTTGGTATTTTTTGTAAACTATCGAGCAACCATAAATGAATAGTGGCATTATTGTGAGACAAATTACCTTCGATATCCTTTGCTCCCACTGTGATCTGTGAAAATGAGATGGAAAATAAAAACATGATTAAAGGAATTGCGCGATAAATAATATCAAAAATCAAATTTATTTTGTTTAAATATACTGTTTATTTATAAATCTCATGTGAAGTTGGAAACCCTATTGAATAAAATTGAAGAGATCTAACTTCTATCTTCTGTTCAAAGTTAAGTTGTTCAGCATGCGTGGTTAGACGAATCCATCCAGTTCTATGATCCAAGCTTAAGAAACTTGGTATTACATGATAGAGTAAATATGATACTTGGCCAAACTGAGGAGTATCATCATCAAATGCTTCCACCTGAACCAATTTGGTACCAGATGGATAGTCACGTTTAATGTAGCCATGATATTCGAGCTGCGCGAAATATGGAGCATTGTCATTAACATCCTGAAAAAACGAGTATTAACGCAATGCTTTCTGGAGTGAATTTATATGACCTGACTTATATTCACATTTCGTCCTTTGAATTTATATATTTTAATTCCTATGAAAATCGAAAGACGAATTATGAATTAACTTTGGAAATTTTGGAGAAAGAGCTCACCAAAACGTTAACAATAAGAGAAGTTCTCGTAGTCTGTGATGGATTACCGTGGTCCCTAGCTATAATGGTGACTTGATGCTGTTTACTAATTTCTCGATTAAGTTTCCCACGTAATACCACTTCCCCAGAAAATTCTTTAATTATAAACAATTGCTTGCTTTGAGAACCATCTATGTAGTACGATATAACACTGTTATTTCCATAATCCTTAATCTTTTCAATTTCAATACTGTTCGTGATAAATGTATCCATTACAGTTTTTGCCAAGAATTTTCATATACAACGTTATAACAATAATCAAACTAACATTATTTATTTTCTGTGCTTTCAAGAATAGTACATATGCAAATAATGATATTTGCTGAACTTTGATTGATCTTTAGTTAGTTCTACAATTTTTGCTTGATTTTATATTTCCATTTACAAACTCTTGCTTAAAGAAATTTTCACAATATAGTTGTTATATCATTGTTTTTGGAAATTTTATATGTGATATTTTTGGACTTTTTTGTAAAAATGAAGAAGTTACAGTGCTAATCTAAAAACTTTTTGTGATGTAAGTAAAACCATGCCTTATCAGTAGCGGTAATTTTATAGATAATAGTAAGTGGTGATATATCTTCCAAAACATCCACTTCGTAAAATGATGAGGAAAATTCTGGTTTATGGTTATTGACATCAATTATAGCAACTTGAACTTTACCGACTGAAAACTTATCACTTGGTGCAACTCTTCGTACCATAACTTCAAACTCGTACTTCCATTTTGTACGATTAGGCCACTGTTCAGAAGTTATAATAATACCTATTAAAATTTACATTATTCACTAATCTATAAAAATTTTGATCAGTAAACTTAAGACAATGATACCAAGTATAATTCTGATAAATTTTAA
The DNA here is from genome assembly GCA_900618365.1 of Thelazia callipaeda. Classification (NCBI taxonomy): domain Eukaryota; kingdom Metazoa; phylum Nematoda; class Chromadorea; order Rhabditida; family Thelaziidae; genus Thelazia; species Thelazia callipaeda. Next base: position 29,325 of record UYYF01004510.1, read on the forward strand.
GCTAAACTAAACTCGACTTTCTTAACTAGTATCTGCTCAAAAGTTGCCTCAAAAATGAAATTAAAAGCAGCCACAAAAACTTCTATTTTCAATAACAAAGACTTTAAATTACTGGATTAACTTTTTCATCTGATTTCACTCCAAATTTTCTTTTCTACGCACTAATAAATAAAACTTGAAATTGAAGATTTCGTCTGCGCAGATAAAATGCTAAAAGACCTGTATTTTCGCCGATCGTGAACAAATGGTCACTTTTGTCACCATCAATAATTGAAAAGTGCAATAGATTTTCTTGTGTGGAAGTTCGAACTGCAGCAACAAATGATCCAACGGGTGAATCTTCCAAAATACTTACTTTAATCAACTTTTCAGCAAGTACTGGGAGATGATCATCATTTGCACTTAAGGCGAAAATCTGAAAATCATTAAATTCATTTTAAATTTTTCTTTGTTTTTTTTTGGTACTTGATGTCATAGATACTTCTTATTGATTGATTTAATTACAAGAACTTGCTAACTATCAAAGTACGTTCAACAGAACGTTGAGGTATTCCATTATCTGTTGCTCGAAATGTGAGTGAAAACTGCGTTATCAATTCATCATCAACTGATCGATTCAGTCGAAGAATCCCATAATTATTTCCACTTTCTAGTCGAAAATACTTTTCACTGTTACCAGCAATAATTGATATGTGAACATTTTGGCCACTGTCACGATCATTTGCCGTAATAATTGCGATAGTCGAACCAATACTTGTTGCATGACTTACTGATATAAATTCTGCATCTGCTGGATATGTTCTGTAAAGTTAGAATTGCATTATGGTTCATCTCCGATATTCGACTATAATGTTTCAAGATTGATATGCTTTTAACCTGAAAATGATTTCTGGATCATGCAGATTAGTATCTGTTTGGTGAATGTAAACTAAAGTACGGCCAGCTAATTTTGGCTCTCCATAATCTTCTGCTTCAACCGCTAGCACACATGTTTCTGCGCAGTGTTGCAAGTAACCTTCTTTAGAACTGACCAAAGTGGTATGCTGCAAAGAAGCACCTAACTGAAAAAGTTTAACAAATACTTATTTACTCAAATAGAGTTCCATTTTCGTACCTGAAAACTTATTATACCATTATCTGGATGAATTTGGAAGCTATTCCAAGGATTTTGAATGAGATGATATCTGATCCGGCCGTTTTCTCCGAGATCTACATCGGTAGCTTGAACCTGCAGAATTTCCGAGTCAACTAATGCTGATCCATTCAAATAAATATCATAATGTGATTGACGGAATTCCGGCGGATTATCATTTGCATCCAGTACGTTTACATAAACTGTGCAGTAACCAGAACTAAAAAATGAATAACATTTTCGTTGCATCAATTTTTGAATTTATTACTGTTTCACTCTTGCTTTGATCGAGGAACTTCCACAATATGAAAATAAGGTAGTTCTATATTCAGTAATATCTATTATTGAACTCAAAAAATTATGGATATCATCAAAGTACATGCTGAAATAGTACCGTGAATAATCATAGTAAATTAATTGTTACTGCTTGATTTTTAAGCTATATTATTCGACAAATCACGAAAAAATATATTTTAGAGGGCAAAAATAGAAATCGCTGCTGCAAAGTTTTAAAATGAATCTATTTGATCTATTTGATTATTTGATTATAAGCCTTATAGTTCACAATCTTTGTAATCCGTATTTTTTTCTGTTGTCACCACTGAAAAAGAACTATAAGGCTTAAACCTTTTGTATAAAGGTTTAAGCCTTATAGTTCTTTGTTGAGCAATTTTAAGAAATTTCTGAAATTGAATAACCGAGTTGGATTTCCTCCATCATATGCGGTTATGTTAAAAATGAACAAATCTTTTTGCTCTCGATCCAACTTTGTTAGTAATTCTATAAGTAAAATATCTCGATCATTACCAATCGATGATCTGACCAGTTTGAAAAATTCGCTTCCTGCCTGAAATCAGAAAGGCTTAAAACTTTCGGAATTCAGAACAATATTTTGGTATTTAGACGCAAAAGATAACCTGAAGCTCATAATTTTTGATTGTTCCATTTTCAGCAAAGTCAATATCGCTGGCTGACTGCAGTCGAATTCTATTTCCAACCATTGCTGATTCGACAATTGAAACATTCTGTAAAACTTGAATGTTAGATTATTTTTTTCGATATTTTTCGAGTAATGGTTCTAAAAATGGCAATTCTGGTAATGATATGAGTGACAATAATTATTGCGTTACCGTTTTCCAAGCATGCTTAATGAGCAAATTTTGATACTACTAAGCATTATACAGTTTATGTTTCACCTATTATTATAGTCACTTTTGTATAATTATTATAATTGCAGCTTTGCATATTGGTATCATATTATTGTTCTTATTTTTTTAAGCATTACTATTTTCAATATCTCTATACTTGTTTCTGTTATTTTTTTATCTTAAAAAACTATTTTTCAATTCAAATATTTTTGAAGGTGACTCTAATTTTCAATTAATATTTCTATTTAAAAACGATTGTTCAGGAATGAAAACTTATTCATGTACACAGAATATGAAAAATTTGCAAATTGAGAGCACCTGGAGCAATAATCTTCTATACACAAGCTCATAATTTTAGTATATTTTCATCCTTTTAATAATAACTTATTTTACGTTCTTGGTAATAATTAGAAAAATTTGTCTGATGTATTTCCATAGAATATATAATTATTGCTCGCTTATATCCATGATCTTCCGTTCATTATCATTAAAAAATGTATGCACAAGCGTCAAATACTTATTATTTTACAGTAAACCATAAATAGTCATTCGATCCATTATAATTTTTGGTGTCGTTTGACTATATGAAAAAACCTCAGGATCTTTCACGAAATGTTCTCATAGCTTAAATTATGCATTTTAAGCTGCAGTGAAGAAAAGTATAAAGTATTCATGCATTTATTTTTGTAATGCAAAAATCTTTTGTTATTTGATACTCATTTGAAAATAAGTAACCGAGTCATAGTCACTAATATTTAATAAATTTTAGTCGTATAAATTGTAAATTGATTTAAAAATATCATTCATTTATAAAGAATTAGTACTTAGGAAATGAGAATAAATACGAATCACTCATAATTTATAAATGAGCCAGTGTGGATCATTACTGATTTATGCATAAAACTTTTAGTAATTAGCAACAATTATAATATTTTTCATGAACTTTTTTTTAAAGGATAATTTAGAAGTTAACTTTCAATATTTCGAATTTCACTTTAATTATAAGATGAGTAAACTTTATCAGTTAAGAATCAATCAATTTTTAAGAAAAGAAAAGTACCTGAAATACACAAATTAGCTATATTTTTAAAAAGTGCTCAAATGTTTGTAATTAGTTGAATTTTATAAATGGCAAAAACTTATAAAGTTGTTCGATGCCAAATTTACTTTGAGTTTTTGATACAAATTATATTTCGTAATTAATAAATATTTAAATAATAGTTGAAGTATTTTTTAACAATGCATAAAATTTTTAGTTTTGGATTTTTGCACAACGGAACATGCTTGATAATGAATTCACCTGATATTTAGATGGGAATACCGGACTATTATCGTTGATATCGAGTACATTAATGCGTATTGCAATCAGTGCAAGGGGTTCAGCAGTTAGCATCAAAATAATGGTACCATTGGACGTAATCGTTTCTCGATCTAGCGGCGCAGTAGTATATATTTCACCACTTTTAATATTCACCGTGACTAGTTCATTATGGCCATTTAATCGGTAGCTAAGATTTGGTTCAAGGCCAATATAACCAATTAACGTACCCTTTGGAACATCTGCTACGAAATGAATCATTTAACAAAAATGAATTAATCAAAAGAGCTAAAAACAGATCAGTTTTAATTTCCTAAATTCCAGTTATTCAGTAACAACCCCTTTCTTAATCTAAAATCTGTTAATTTATCTTCAAAAAGAAAAACTATGTTTCAGTTATTATCAATATCAACTTTTATCATAAAGTATTGGTGTCATAATCAAAAATGAAAATTTATGAACATTTCTAATAAAAGCAACCAAGCTAGAAAAGCCCAGCAATGCAAATTACTTCTAAAACGTAAAATCACTTTATTTCTTCCTTTAGCTGATGAAATTGATCAATTTAACAATTTGCAATAAGAAAGGAAAGCACTGTACAAAGCAAGTAATCAAAAAAAATGATATGTCATGATAACTAGTATAAAATATAAATATGAATGATTGATTAATTCTATTCTGAAATCTAACAATAAATGTTGGTATGAAATAACTCTTTATACCTTCAGCAATTTCAAATTCGTAGTTTTGCTCAGTAAATGAACAAATGGAGAAGATTAAATTGAATAGTAAGGATAGTTGTAAAGTACATCGCATTCCACGCCTTATTCACGCTGTTTCTTAATATAGTATTGTAATTATAGCTTCAAACAAGCTCTGAAATATAAAATCGCTTAAACTAGAAGTGTTCAGCTCAAAATGTGCAACTTGAGTTGAAAACGACTAGACAAAAATGATTACCTCAGATAAGGCAAAAGTCTTGTCTTGTTTCATTTCAATGCATCTTCACAATAAGCATAAATTCTACGTTAATACACATATTCCAATCAATTATATAAATTTGCGTTTCAAGGATATATATATATACTTATTTATTTATTTATTTATATTTATATATGTAATAATGCAATAATGATGAAAGATGATCAAGATTATAATAGTTTGACAATATGCGCATGTGCGTAGAAACTTTTTCATTTTTTAGCAAAATATTATAACGCCAAAAAATATGAGTTTTAATGGAAACAAATATAGCCAATTTGAAAAAAAAAAAAAACTTCTATTACTGCGAAAGAATAAAATGTAATTTTTTTTATTGCGCCATCTTAGCATCAATTTATAATCCTTCAACTTCACTGCATGAAAAGTTAAATTCGCTGCATACTTATGTTTATTGGAGATTTAATTTTGAATGAATTTTTTTGAACATTTAAACTAATCCATAAAAACAGCGCATTGAAACGATTAATGGAGTTTAATTTCATAGACTATTTTCAAAAAAGTACAGAAAATAATAGTGGATAAACGATTAAAAAAAGTTATCTTCATTTTTTTCAAAATTTCTTTCCGCTGCAAACAAAAAATTAAAGCAAGTTCTTTTTCAACTGTGATAAAATTCAACTTCAAAAACCAACATAATACAAGTTTCAATCAATTCAAGCGTGAATATTTATCGACAAGAAATCAATTTTGCATGATCTGAAATAGCTTTGCTGCAATAACAGTTGGAAAAAAGAGATCGAAGACTCTTATGAGATAAAAGATGGAATTTAGATGACGTATTTTATCATTATTTTTTGAAAATACTTTTAGAATTTTTAGTGATTTACAGAACTCTTTGAAGTTTGACAATTTTTGAACGAACTGGAAGGAGTAAGCAACTTATTACTGTTCGAATGACTGATATATTTATTTCATATACTATATTTATTTTTATGTAATAATACCTCAAAAATTTACGGGGAAATGAATTTATTAGATATCTACTGCAAATTGAAATAAGAAATTACCACTGGAGGTAATTCTTTCTCACGTGGGAATGCACAAAAAAATGCACGTATAGAATAGCTCACAAGTGATAAATGCTAGCTGTTAATATCTCTCAAAGCATGTATGCATGTATTATATATTTAAATTTCAAACTAATTATGTAAAAATTTATATATTATAATCAAATATTATCTCTTAGCTATTTTTTGGAAGGTACTCAGAAGACAGAATGTGGATTTTGAAGTATAATAAAGAAGCAGCTTGCAGCCACTGTTTTAAAAATAAGAAAAAGAGATGATGCACGTGTAAAATGCAGTGAAAGGAGTATACGGTGTTAATACAAATAATCAACGAGTTGATTACCACTGACTTGCTCTATTCCTTCTGCGTATAAAAGGTGATTGTACCACTTCAAAAGGGTGTACTTGGGCGTGGTTTGGCCAAGCATGAAGATTTGTGCAAATCGGTCCGCCGCTGGGCGTGCTTTGATAAACTGAAACAGCTGCAAATAGAGGTGAAGCAAATATTTTGTGATGAGGCGGGCGAGCGAGGAATGTTTGTTGACCTTGAGCTGGTTTTGGCACGAGGACACTTCCGGTACTGACCTAATCATCACGTGAATAAAAAACTAGCCAGCGATAACTAATCCAACCTTTAAATTTGCATGAAAATTGAAAATGATTCGTTGTAATTTATAAAGGGCTTAACATTCCTTCATGTCGCCTCGTCAAAACTTCTATGCTCTCAATTATTATGCAAATTTTAATCCTCTACAGATAAAAACTTTTATTTAGTGATATCAACTACGTGTGATTCACAGTCAACTAAAACCCTTCTACTTACAAGTACAGTAATGCTTCTTTTTTGTATTATTATTCCTTCGATATAAACTTCTTGCACAGTTATCAACTGAATAGCTATCATCACCATAACATTTTTCTAAAACTTTATTATCTTAATTCAAATCTGTGAACCAGAAATTGCTTAATTTACAGTAATGTCATGTATATTAAACTGCTACAAATGAAGTAACTTTAAATTACTTTGATTACTTGAATTATGCAAATGATTCAAGTGAAATTTACCCTATTAAGCTATCATAGCTCACAAAACTCTGCTTAATATTCCGAACACTCTTTCTAAATAACGTTTTATTGGAATTTTTACTAGAATTTTACTCAATGTGTTTAGTTAAAAACAAATTTTAATACTAAAATACTTGATTTTGTTCCTGGTTTCTAGTTTTACAATTCAAATTTTTTTATCATTCAATATTTATAGTACATATCTGGTTTTTTAATATTATTATGAACTTTATTCATTACGGTTAACCATCTTAAGCTTGATAGGAGTTGAAGTTTTCATTATAAGCTCAAAAAGTTTTATTTTAATAAAACTTATGATGAAGTCTGAACAAAACAGACAATAAAAGAATATATTTTGTTGCATATTCTTTGTCCATGCAAATTATCCGATGTTTAATCATCTTAGTTTTATACTGATTTTACTCGATTACCAACATTTTTTCTGACAACAATAAAAGTGCTGAGGCAGATTTTAAATTAGATTTTTTAAAATTGTTTATCATAGATTATGCGAATTTAAAAAAAAAATTATTGAAAAGAGATTATACTTTTAATTCAACAGAATGATGTAATACTTTGTCTAAAATAGTATATTCAAATTATAGATAAGATAAATAATATATATTTTGTCTATTGTGGTCTCATAGTGAATCGATCTCATTAAATCATTTTCAATATTTGTATGAAATCTATCTTATTGAATTTTTTGTAAAAAATAATTTTTTAAGTAAAACTAGATTTTTCAGGTTTGATGTTTAAAAAATTTCTGCAACAGAGGGGTAAAAATAATGAATTATTTGATTTTTTGTGATTTATTTTCCAAGCACTTAATAAAATTCAAACGATATTTTCAATAAAATTTTAAATCCTAGTCTGAAAAATGATTTTTTGTATTCTGATAAAGATCTACAAGTAATCAAACGGAAAGTCAGAATCCGCCTTCAATATTTCATTTTGATAGCTTTTTTGAGTAAGCTTGTAAACACGTTTTAGAGTATGGTAAATTTTTATTTCTTAAACTTTGAAAATCACAAAAAATAAACAGAAATTAAAATATTCAATTTAATTTGTTTCTGACTTATGAAATTATTTGCAATATGGGTGAAAGCGGTGAAATCAAATTAAATTATAATTTCAATGTAGAAGCAGTGTGTGAAATGATCGAACATGAAAATTTGACACATTATGCTCATATATTAAACTCTAGTTTGAGATTCTTACAATAGTAAAGTTCATAATATATATTGATTAGAAAGCTGAAGGTACAAACATTGGGCAATTATAATTAATTACACGCGAAATCTAGAAGTATAAGAATGAGAGAAAAAATTAATTGTTGAAAAGCAATTTACAGCTGAGGAAATGAATAGATCATTAGCACTTTAAAAGAAGGGTATTCAGGTATGGAAAACTGAAAAACAATAACAAACAAACAAAGCATAGAGTTGTGAAGGGATTAATTAAGCGAATAAGTCAATTTGAGTTACAAACTGAAGTACTTCAATAATTTGTATTTTCGCCTTGGGAAGAAAGAGTGGATTATTTTTGTAAGCAAAGTTCTCCATTTACATTGGAAATGAAAAACGCTCTTTCCAGAATTTGAAAACTTTTTGTGCAAGAGAAATAGGGGAATCTTAAATAGTTAGAGCAAAAAGCCTAGAATGACAAAGGTCATGAAAGGAACACAAATGTGCGGTATACTGATTTCTCAAGATTTTAGCATATAGTTTCTATAATTTAAGAGCTTTTTCGCATTTTTCAATGCGTTAACAGAAGACGAGAAAAAAAATTAGCCCAAAAATCTTTTCACCAATTTTTCCTGCTCGAATTGTCGACTCTTCTTTCTACTAGCAAGTGAAGGAAGAATGGGTGATTGGATGAATGAATGAATGAATGAATGATAAATAAATAAATAAATAAATAAATGAGTAGTTGTTGTTAGTTCAGGGCGAATCCAAGGACAAAAAGTCCTTTTTTCCCTCCTATGATCATCTACAGAATTAAATGTCTTCGCTCCCCTTTATTGCTCCAAATTACCGGATGTCAACAGGCAAACAAGGCTGAAAACACATCTCATAAAACCTGTGAAGTTATCATGCAATCTGAAAGAAGTCTCACAACGATAATGCTATAATGAAGTTCTTTTCTTCTGACAGCAAATTTATACTTTGAAATAAAAAAACCATTTAGCACATTTTGAAATTTCAATTAAGAAAGTTTTTGATATTTGAATTCATATCAAAGGTACTGAAAATTTTCCCAATTTCATCAGAACTTGTTCATACAAAGTGTTCATCACTGGTTTACGAGGTATTAGAAAAATTTATTAGACTCTAAAATCTTTGCCTGACTTTCTCTTAAGATCAGCTTTATATTTTCGCAAAGATTTTGCGAAATATACGTACTATAATCATAAGTACAGAAACCGATTTTTTCTGGCTCTTAGTGAATAAATAAATTGTTTGGTAACTGACATTTAAAACTGGTAGCAAAATTGGATTTATATGCCCGCCACAATTTATTAAAATTAAGACGGTGCTCGCTTGAATGGTAATAATAATTAATGATGAGGTAGAGTTAATCTAACTTTTTGCTGCTCAATATATGTGGTATGACTTTTCTCGGTAATCTCAGCATGCATTTATTAATGATTTTGCTAAAACGAACAAAATCACGATTTACAATAATTTCATTCTTATGAAACTCCACAAAACTAGACATCTGACTCTTTACTTATACTGTTGTTTGAGTAACTCTTCAACAGTGGTTTTTCAGTTTGAATATGAAAATTTTTGTGCAACAACAGGTTTCTTTTTCTCAGATGACTTTTTCAATGAACTTTCAACTTTCTGCGCTCTATGTTTCTAACAGTTCGAATACTTTACCTTAATTATTGTAAAACAAATTTCGTGAAGATGAACATCTCTTGGAATAATAATGGCTGGAAACTTCATAGGAGCTTTTGAGATGAAAAAAATGAATTCAACGTTAATCCGTGGTCATATGTATTAAATTATAACAGTTGATGTGTTTATAATTTCTGTAACAAATATATTAAATAGTGCAATATTTACTAATAAATTTTTGACATCACTGTCAATTGCTATGCATAGTTTAATTTTACTTTACATTTACTAATGACTAATCTTTTTGCCATTAGTTTCTTTAATTGATTTGAGATGGTGCAGAATTGTGAGATATAATTTTCCGATGACTATTTAGGCGGAAATTTGACGGCATTACGAACTTTTCATCCTTTCGTTTGTGTAAACACAGCGGGACACTAGTGAAACTCTACGTGATCGAGACGAATTTTAAGAATATTTAACAGGTAAGAAAAAATTATAGGTTCAAAGTAATTCATGCAGCTTAATGACCTTTTATCTTTATTAAGTTTACAGTTTTTCAAGGTATTTCCCAATCTTATTTAACACCCAGTTTTTGGAATCAAATAAGAAGACTGGAGAAATTTGTTGATTCAAATTAAGAAAAAGAATGCCTGGGTACTGTGAAATTAGATTTCATCTCAGAATATACTTATCACTTTGACATGAACAATACTAGAAACTTGAATATGCCCGAATAAGGATTTTTAGTATATTATATTTTTTTTCTGACACTTATATCAACAAATTAACTTTTCTGAGCTGAAATTAACTCAACACCTTCGTGATTAATACAACAGCACATAACAAACTTAAAAGCCAGCGCCAGTCACAAAGGACAAATGATTTATTTCAAGACAATCTGTCCACACTTAGGCAAGTGTTTTTCGTCTCTACTTCGACAATATATTCTGAATTTTCAAATCGTTTGCTTTAATATAGGATTTGGGAAGAAACGAGGTGAATGAATTGAAAAATTTTTTAATGCTTAACTATTGAAATGTCTAAACATATATGCAGCTTATTCCACCATTTTATGATAGTAAGTTGCATATTGCTATTCTTTGAAAAACTTTTGATTGGTGGAGAACTTTTTTGTTTTTCAGTCTTAATAAAGCTAAATTAGTAAACTATTTTACCCAAGCTGTTTGTTCATGAAAAAAGTTACCTGATTAAGATGTGAAAGTAATAGCTTTAGAAAAAACAAATAATCAATTTGCATCTAATAATTCAAAACAGACTCCGACTGTTTTGTTGACACAATTAATAAAAGTTGAAATAAAGGATACTTTTGTCTTGTTAATAAAAGTCAATTACGATAATACAATTACTGAATCAAGAGCAAAAAGCAGAACATGCAACATTTAAACTATATGCAGCACATGTACTTATTAATATTTATTATATGTGAAGAAACGTCACACCTAAAAGATGGAAGTAGTGTTCAAGTTCCAGAAAATAGCTGTAAATTTCTCAAGTATTCGAAAGAATTTGAAATCGCTTATCCCGTTTAAATGTTAAATTAAGCGTATACTAGCACTTATTGTTACATAGAAACGATGATCCTAGACAACACATGCTATTATTAATGATGGTCGGATACTTTATTCGACTTCCATCAGCAACCCTCAAGTGCAACCAAATCTCGTTATGCGAGGAGTTCGCATAATTCCTGTCGCATCATAATTTAATGAACACAATTCTATTCGGTCATTCTCACAATAATATTCATAGTTGTGCAGTTCAAAAATGCTAACATTCAGATTTGCTTACTATGCAGTGAGCAGTGCTGTACAGCAAAGAACATCACGCAGTCTCATTCACTCTAAACATACGTGATATCTTAACCATTAATAAAAGAACAAGATTGTTCTTCAATGATGTAAATCTGTTATGCAACTCTTGCACTACTTGTGCAAAAAGTAAAACAAGAAATATGTGCGCAGGGACGCTATAAGCAGCATGTTTCAAACCAAATGCGCCTTTGATCCTGAGTTATTCGAGAGTACTCTCGGATATTTCCTCTCTTTCTTACACGCTTTCCTTGTTGTTACCGATATTCCCTATTGCACTTTTTCTTACCCTTTCAGTCTCGTCATCCATCTGTATTATATTTCTACCACTTTCAAACTGTTTCAAGCTGTAGCCAAACAAATACAGCCTTTCAAATACGTCAGTCAGACATATCCCATCGTTTTAATTACACACAACTCTTGGATATGTGAACATGATATGTGCAGCGCATTAATTATTCATGTGAATTTGACTCTTTAAATGATAGACTGTGAAACTGAATTGGGAAAAAACCTGAATATCGAACCGAGGTAAATAAATGCAAGATATATAGCTTGTGCTAACTGAAGACATTGTAAGAATTGGAGACAAATTCGTTGCCCTTATTTATTATAAATAAGCTCTGCTGCTTAATTAGCAGGATAATCCATGGGCTAAAGGTAGGATTAAAATATAAATACTCTAGTCTAAGTGCTCTTGTTCATCCACTGAAGAAAATATACGAGTCCGTGTATTTTACGTAAGAAGGCTTAATTCTTGCAGTTGGGCAATACCAAATTTTTGCTGATCGATTAATAAGTATTCGAAACAAAGCCTTTCGGTATGAAAGTTCTAGTTGGATTGTTACTGATTCCTTGGGTTGCAGACAAAAGATGCGCACATAATCCTGCAGTTAAAGGGAACTGTATATAAGAAGGTATGTGGTATTTGAGGACCACTCTGTTTAAAAAGATGTTAGCAGTTGTTAATAGATATACAGATGCCCACACTACTTAAACTTATGATGAATGCGTATATCCTTTCAAGTTAATATCATTTTCGTCAGAAGTATGCTGCATTCTTTCTTCGGCTTATTTGTCTATTCTTATTTATGGTTCCGATAATATTTCACAAGCGTTACAAGTGAATCCTATAATTTCATGCTACAAATGTTAGATTTATATCCCATCTTCGCTAGTAATAGCACATCTGTAAACTACAAGAATTCCCCAAAACATTCTATACTAAGAAGGATAGCTGTCATCAGGAATCATATTATTTTGACAGTACAAGTTTCAAGAGCTTGTTTCTAAAATTATTAATCCTGGTGGTGGTAAACCAACATTTGAAGTGCAGTACAAAGAGAGAAGAAAGAGAACTTCCACACCTAAGATCTCGTCAACGGTTCTCGCTAAAATGGAAATGACGGAGCTTTTCTTAAGCAGCCGTAAATGTAAAAAACCCTTCAACTATACGATATTTGTTAATTTCAAATCATTACAGGTGACTTAACTTGTCCCAGGATAATTCCTAATGATAGTCAGTAATCAAATCGCTGGCACTAACTGTGAAAGATAATAATTTATTAACTTTACTCTACTCCTTCTGCCAATACAAGACGTGCAGATCTGATTACTGACTGACTTATTAGGTTTAAAAACGTGAATATTGTTAGTGAAAAACCTGTGCATGCTAAAGTCAAAGTGTTAACCTGAACATATCAGCTGAAGATAAACCAATTGGAAAGCAAAGAATCATCATTATTAATGACAAAGGTTGACCGATCAAGGATGAAATCGAGAGAATAGTGCAGGAAATTGAAGAGTATAAACCAGATGACGAAGATTAAAAGGAACATAATTTAGCAGATCTGCTTGATTATACACACAATATGAAGTACCTAACGATGAGAGCATAAGTCTCAAACAAAGTTCATGAATTTTATTGCATACTGTGCACGTATATAATAAATCTAGACTGATTCTTTTTTGAAATGCTTGAGCCAGGCATCGTTGCTAGGAGTTAAATTCGCGAGAACAGTAAAAGGGTACATTCGGCGGGTTACTACCTGAAATCATGTAGCTGAAAAATAAGATTTATACTGATAATTTTGAAAAAATTGAAGGAAAATGTGATATTGTCAAATGATCGGGCAGCAACCAAACCGCCAAAAAGGATGAATTTAAGCATCAGCGGAAGGAACTGCAAGCTATTTGCAATCAAATCTGTGCCACAATGTGCTAAAGTGCAGGCAATATATATAATATAATGAAGCGCGCTTTCCACAAAAACTGCAGAGTAATCCTTGTGTAGCTTCGCGATTAGTTCCTTGACCTCTGCAATCGTTAACATATCAGCTAACATTTAAAAGTGTCCAGCAAACTTCTATCCTTTCTATTTACTAAAGACTTGATATCTGATAATCAATACACAGCATCTAAACACCTGTGAAAGATCATGTCTTGGAGATGAAAAGCAATAAGAATAGAGTGAAGCAAAACCTCAAGAAAACATTTAAACAAATAGCTTCATAACGAACTGCTTCTATTTGCAGAGTTCTAGATTGAGCATTTCATTGACTACCAAAAGCCCTTAATATAAAAAGAGTTTGAAGAAATCTTAATGCAGTCACACCAAGAGCTGGTGACGATGCTTTAATCACTGAAGTTAATTATTCAACTGACCACGATACCCGAGAGACGTAGTAGAGCAACAGGATTGGTTTTATAAAAATTTTCCAAAGAATTTCGCACCAACGATGATTGAATATAACTCATAAAGACATAATTTACTTGAATAGAGTTCTTGAGTTGACACTAAATGTAGTCAACACACTCTAATAATGTTTTACATGCAATGTGAGACAATTTTGATTTTGAATGCATGCCGATAAATTCCACCACGTACGCACATACAAAGCAAAATAGTCGGTAGATTTCTTAATTTGCATCTGCACAACGTGTTACTACCACACAGCTTCTGTAACTGCATGTTCAGCCGATTTCCCTCCCACGCAAATAACGCATAACTATGTTCAATGACGTCATTGAACTAACACCTTGCTTTATCTTAAAACGTAAATTCGCTACAAGACACAGCCAGGCATTCGTTGCATCCTGCATAATCAATCCGTACATTGAAGGCAATCTCAATCACACTCGTTATAGTACAGCAAGTCAAAACATGAATGGGGAAATCTGGCAATTCCCTGTTGCCCATCATTCAGTACTATGAAAGTAGCTGGAACCTGCACGACATATAGAAACTAAGCAATCGGTAATTATTTACTTTCTACATGTATTGATCGCATATACAACAGCTAATAAGCCAAGAATGAAGAGCAGATGTGAACAGTTCAGTCCCACTACTGCGCCACACCCCCACGGCACTGAACATTCTAGAACATCGCATCCCTGACTTTTTGCAATGCTGATCCCAACAATGCGTCCCATTTGTGCTGCAGTACACATTTTGCCCGAAGCTTCTAGAACATTCTCCATCCTCCATCTCTTCCATTCTGTCACCCTCTTTTTTCACGCTCTTTTCTTTTTACTATGCTGCGTAACCAAGAGGCCGTCGCTGTCTTTTTCAATATCTTTCGAGTCTTTCATGAAATATTCTACACTATTCTAGAACATTCTTTTATACTGAATATAAAACGAGGAGCAATAGCACTTCAACAGTTAGTACGAGTGGTCGATTATTTGGCGTGGTCGGTTTGTAATGTATGTGGTTGCTTAGGGTGGGGTTTGGTTGTGTTGGCATTGTGTATGGTTGTTGTGGATTCAAAATATGGTTATAATTTCAATAATGTGTATTA